>JAZHYW010026138.1:0-64994 GCA_037355805.1 Ixodes ricinus | reverse complement strand
AATGTGTTTTTTGACGGCTAAGGTTTTTCATTTGAATTACTCCGGTTGATTTTGCAAGATATGCTAAGTGAAGCAACCAATAACGTTATCTTTTTTTCATTTGAACGTTCGGTCAGATAACGCCAATCGTGACAATTTTTATCTACTAATTGATCGCCTTAGTCTGCTTTTTTGTTTTGTTTATTAAACAAAACAAAAAAGCCGCGCTCGTGGGAACTGATAGGAGACTACGCGCATGCGTGCATGCCGGCGCCGATGGCCTCTCCGCTACTCTGGATCTATTCCTTTTACCGGCGGTTCGAATCGTTCTTTACCGCTTCTGGGACGCAACGCTACGTCCCCAATGGCTCTGATAGCAGACAGCGGGCACGCTTCGCGCTCTCTTTAATGTCTATAATATATCTCTTTAGTATCTCTTTAATATGCTCTTTATTATCTTATCTTGACAAAAATAAAATAAAAACGCGGTTTGTTGCTTGGAAATTACGGTCTTTGTCAACTTTGCGTGCTCATTTTCTGCAGCTGGCGTTGCCATTTACTCGAGAACAATTTAAAGACGGTGTTTGATGAGAATAACATGGAGGACGAAAACTGGACGAAACGTTTGGCTTTCGTCCTCTATGTTATTCTCCGCTAAGCCACCGTAACTAACCAGCCGCTCCAGTTCCGCCGAGAGGCCTTAAAGACTTTTTTTACGTAGCGATGCGTCGCGCCGCATTAGCGTTTGCCGCGTCACTGAACCAGCACGGAACCGCTTCAGATGACCTTGATAATGCACCCGTTTCCTCGTTGCGCTCGCACGGAGCGTGCCGTAACGCAGTCAATATTAGTTGTCGGACGCTATCAGCGCCATCACGGTTGCAGTGCTGTATCTGAGAAGCAGCGAAGGATTATCTGCACCGCCGGTAAAAGAAATAGATAGAGCGGTGCAGAGGGACTGTCGGCGCCGGCATGAACGCATGCGCTTAGTCTCCTATCAGTTCCTACAAGCGCGGCTAGATCGCGCTGCAATGCAGTTGGGCCACCGCTCCCGTGTTCCAATTACTTCTGATCGTGACTGTACATAGTAGCTTTGAGTGAGAACTTGTACTGGAATTCACTCAGGTTGGGAATTATTTTGAATTCTTGTGTCCGCGTTTTGGCAGATATGTCCTTGCTGTGGCTCGTCGTCCGCCAACCGGGATTGTGCAGGGCTTTATGAAGGCGTTGATATTAGCACCCACATGACAGGCAAAATCTGACGGCGACCGCCTGTGAAGAAAACAGTGGAAAGGGAAGCGCGCGCGTAGATAGCAGTAGAAGTAGTGAAGGACAAAAGCGAAAGGAGGCTACGTCACGCGGCTGAAGCCAACGCGCGCGCGGCGTGGCGAGTCGAGAAGGAGGCAAGACCAGGCGGTGCGAAAGCCAATGCGCGCGCGGATGCTGGGGCGAGAACTTGCAGGTGTGCGGATCGTGTATGTCTTGTTATGAGCTACAAAATGAAGTGTGGACCAAGTACAAGCGCTGACTAAGCAGGCAGCAAAGCAAGACGTATTGTTGCACGAAGGAAACGGGCTGCAGAAACCGGTGAACAGCGAAAGCGGCGTCAGGCCGCGAAGGCCGCTGCCCTTTCTCAAGGGCTATGCTAACGCATTCCATAAGGAACCACCAGTGGATCTTCCTTTTTTTAACTCCTGTGATGTCTTTGTTTAGTTTTCGTAGTGAAAAACAAGTTTATTCTTTTCCTTGGAAGAGATTTCAATATCAACTTCTGTAAAAATTCAAAGCCTAAGCAAGATCTTGAGTCCGTCATTATAAAAAATGATTTTCGAATTATGGTGACACGAGCAACAAGGATTATATCAGCAACTCTACATTCATTCATTTCTTTGTTAGTAAATAGGCTTCAGTAACCAGTGACGTTATTGGCACTGACATCAGCGACCGTCGGCTGATATTTATGTTGACTCATGAATCTCAGAATTCAAAGAATAAGACTCCGCTAAAAATGTTAATACTTTATTTTTAGTTTAATGGAATCCTATATATCTCCAAACAGACGGAACTCTGGCCTAGGAAAAATTTCTATAAATAATTCAGAGACTTTACGATGTACATTTTTGTTTCAGGCAGTCAAGCAATCCACAAAAATACGTAAGCCATGAGTGACAAAAGACCTTCTCGGTAGACCTGACAAGAAAAATGGCTTTTATCAGCAGTCCTTTAAACGAAGAAACCCGGACGATCTGGAGACTTTTAAGACTTCACAGAGGAGTGCAAAAATACTTATATTCATATCTTTGAAAGTGAAGATAGCAAATAGGCGAACATTCTTTTGGAAATAATTAATAAGGCAATCCATCCAAATACGAACCATCTTAGATTAGAGAAAATAACTTGCTATGGGAATATTGTTTCCCGATATTTATTTATTTATTTATTCATGGTACCTCAAAGGCCCAATTAAGGGCATTACATGAGGGGGGTACATTCAGGGTAAGTATCAATCAGAACAAAATAATAGAAACAAAGTCAATAAAACAAACACACACACACACACACGCTCCAAAAAAAAATTCTTGGATTACAGGAAAAGAAAGCAAATGCAAAGCGAAAGTATGTAGATAAAAGAAAACGGATGTGAAAATGAAGTTATAATGCTAGCATGCGCGACAAGAACCCGAAAAGCAATGATTCAAACTAAATGATTACAAATGATTACAATGACAATACAAAAAATGCACTTTGACGCAAAAATGACAGAGTAAAAAAGGCAGCAGAACAACAAAACAGCAAACTTCAGGGTAGCAGTGGGGGATCATGGGGGAAAAAATGATTGGAGAGGGCATTGCGAAACATTTTTTTATCAGATATGTTGACTATGGCTTCGGGAAGACCGTTCCAGTTCTTGATTGCGTTAGGAAGTGCTGACTTATTAAATGCGGCTGTGGAACCAAAGATGCGTTTGAAGCTTTTGCTATTATTTTGACGATGAGATATTCTATTCGGTGGTTCTAAAAGTAATGAGCCTGATTGACCGGGATTGAATATGCAGCCGATGTAGCAGACAAAGTAGTGAGATTAGGCGGCGAGTTTCGAGGGGGTGAATAGAGTTATGCTGTTTAATGAGCGAGACGCTAACAAATCGAGAATAAGATGATGATATGAACCGAGCGGCACGGTTTTGGACAGATTCTAGTTGATTAATTAGGTACTTCTGATGGGGGTTCCAAATAGGCGAGGCGTATTCTAGTTTAGGGCGAACGTAAGTATTATAAGCTAGATGACGTAAATGGGCGGGTGCAGCCTTTAAGTTTCGTTTTAAGTAGCCAAGAGTGCGTGAGGAGTCAGCGCAAATTGTGTTAATATGAGTGATCCAGGAGAGATTAGAGGTAAGATGTACACCAAGGTACTTGTAAGAAAGGACAGAGGGAGGGGAACATTATTTAAGAAATATGTGAAAGACGAGACTGAACGCTTTCTAGTGAAAGAAAGCAGATTACATTTTGAGATGTTAAGTTGCATTTGCCATGTGGTACACCAGTCAAAAATTATATTAATATCATTCTGAAGGACATCATGGTCATTTGAATTGTTAATGTTTCTGTACAACACACAGTCGTCAGCAAAAAGTCGTATGGTAGATGACACAGTGGTTGGAAGATCGTTAATATAGATAAGAAAAAGAAGGGGCCCGAGAACTGTGCCCTGTGGGACTCCAGACGTCACATCAGTAGTGCAAGATCGAAAATCACCAGTTACGGTAAATTGTTGTCTATTGGTTAAAAAGTTACGGATCCAGAAAAGTGTTAGCGAATCTAAATTAAGAGCGGAGAGTTTGGATATTAGGCGACAGTGGGGAACGCGATCAAATGCCTTTGAAAAATCTAAGAAGATAGCGTCGGTTTGAGAGCCAGAGTCCATATTGGTGTGAATGTCATGGGTGAATTCAAGTAACTGCGCCTCACACGAGTATCCTTTGCGAAATCCATACTGATATTTATAAAAAAAGTCGTTATTTTCAAGATGGGACACGGAATGGGAGAATACTATGTGCTCTAATAATTTTGACACTACACTGGTTAGGGATATGGGGCGATAGTTAGTTACGGACGATTTTGAGCCAGATTTAAAAATAGGAACGATCTTCCCAAGTTTCCAGTCAGTGGGAATGCAACAAGATGACAATGATTGTTGAAACAATAGGCACAGTATGTCGGATGAAATGGCACTGGTGTTTTTTAAGATCTTTGAACATATGTTGTCGGCACCCGATGACGTAGAGATATCAAGGTTATTTATGAGTTTATTGATGCCGAGACTTGTGATTACAATGGGCGACATGTATGAATAATCAAGGTCAGTTACAGATGGAATGTTGGATTGGTCTTCCCTAGTAAATATAGATGTGAAGAATTTGTTAAAGACTGTAGGACAGAGGGCATCACGCACTGGCTTCCCCGCTTCATCTGATAAGGTTATTGATGATTGAGATTCCTGTGGTGATATTACTTTCCAAAATTTTTTGGGATTATTTGTTAGAAGAGAGGGCAAGTCGCAACCAAAGTACTTTTGCTTAGCTATGGCAATGGAAGAATTGTAGTCGCTTTCACATTGAGCATACTTTACCCAGGCCATGGGAGCATTGCAATTTTTGGCAAGGCGATAGAGTCTTTTCTTTTTATTGCCTAATGCCTTTAGCGTTTTGTTAAACCATGGTTGATTACTGTTGGAGCGAATGTGAACTAGTGGAACAAAAGTGTCAGTGAGTTGAGATAGTTTAGTTTTAAAAAGGCGCCAATTTTCCTCGACTGTTCTAGTATTAAAGCCATCAACGTAAAATTCATAAAAAAGGGAAAGAGCATCGTTTATTGAAGCAAAGTTGGCTTTATTATAGTCACGGATTATCTTGGTCGTGACCTGTTTTCTCTCTGTATGAACGGTGATGTCAATGTTTATTAGTTTGTGGTCACTGAACCCGCTATGAAAAGATACAGATGTAACGAATTCGGGAGCAGATGTAAGGACTAAATCCAAAATGTTATCCCCTCGTGTGGGATTATTAATTATTTGTTCTAAGTCGAAGTTTTGGCAGACGTCCAAAAAGTTTCTTTCTTTTCCATCCTGTGAAGTAAGTGTGGACCAATCTATTAGTGGGAAGTTAAAGTCGCCAAATAAAAATAAGTTTGCATTTGGGAAATCTTTGCGTATGGAATAAAGTTGGTCATGAAAAATATTAATGAACTCGGAAGTACTGTCGGGAGGGCGATAACAAACGCCCAGGATATTCTTTTGGAACGAGGAATAAAAACCAATCCAAGCTGTTTCGATATCGCCATCAATTGGAATGACGTATGACGGAATTTCTTTTTTGACTGCGATCATCACACCACCTCCTCTTTTGTTTATTCTATCGTGACGGTAAAAGTTAAAGTTAGAACTGTTAGTCAGCACTTCTTTATTTTGAATCTCTGGTTTCAGCCATGTCTCCGTAAGGATGACGACATCAGAGTCATTATCGTAAAGGAACGATGATAATATATCGCATTTTGGAATTACGCTTCGTATAGTTGTGAATGATATTGAAAGTGAAAGGGTGTTAGTGACATTGCAAGAAGGAGCCGATTTATTGCAAGGCAGTTTTGTTGGATTGTTTACCCTTTGCTATCTTGATAATGGTTTCACAGAGTTCGATTCAGAGTTGTAGACATAAGTAACGTTATCAATCTTTAGTTTGTCGAAGGTTAATTTAAAAGGAACATTTTTCGTCTTGGCGTACTCGATTAGTTTCCTTCTTGCATTGCGGACAGGGATAGAAAAGTCCTCTCCCACAGAGAAGGGCGTGCCTTTCAATTTAGGACCGGAAGCGAGGATGCTATCTTTGTCCTTAAACCTAGAAAACTTTACAATGATGGGGCGTTTTTTCTCGGTGGTGTGCCTTCCAATGCGATGGGCTCTTTCAATATTATCGGTGTTAATGCTGATATCAAAATGGTGACGACAGAATTCAAGAACCTTCTTTTCTGATGCAGCCCACGTTTCGCTTGGTTCGTCCACGATTCCATAGAACAGCAGGTTAGAACGGCGAGATCGGTTTTCGGCATCGTCGCATTTAGAGGCCATATCATTTAATTTTTCTGATAACGTGACCAAATTTTCGCTGGAGGGGGGTCTTTGTGCAAGGTTCTGTATTTTGTAAGTTCGGCCTCCAGCGCGGTCACTTTTGCAGATAGCTGTTTTATCTGTTCGTCCGCGTTCTTCTGCTGTTCTTTCATGGCTTTCATATCTGAAAGAATTCCCTTTTGCCCTTCCTCTATTCTATTAACGGTATCAAGTATTTGCGTTTGTACATTGTCAGAATCACCGGGCCAGGGGCCAGGGTTGGACTCAACGTCGCCTGCTACCAGCAGTCGTGAACGAGACAAGCAAGAGGCGAAGAATGATTCAAACAACAAGCGAACACGCTTACAAAAACCTAGAGTGTCGAAGGGGCATGACACCGTCACTACGGAGGAACGGTTACAAAAGCGGGTGTTCATATAACTAACCTGGAACAGTAGAAGGGGTGAGCGTTCCATCTTGCCGGTGTCATGTCCCTTTCCCCTTTCCTTTTTAGCCGAATGCTTTTAATTGCCACTTGGTTAGCATTTCTGATAATGTTGAGGGGCTACAATCCCGTCAGTCCCTTATTCTTGTAGCTACATTATACGGCAATTTATAGACTCCTTTTATGCCCGAGAGAGGAACGTGACAAATTCTCCGTAGTTAGAAAGTACAAAAATTGTAAAAGTGGGGACGATAACGGCTTTCAATATTACTGTATATCAAATAGTTTCTTGAACTAATTACAGCTGTATTAGCGTATGATTTTAGAGCATCGCTTTCTTCAAGTGTTTTTTTGGGATAGATGTAAATTTCGAATGTTGTAATGATAATTAATGATGACGATGCAAATATGTCTAAAACTTATATGACCGATTTCCTCATTGTCAACTTTTCTGAACGCGCTTGAAAAAGTAATACACTTAAGACTTAATTCTTACCTGAAAGAACACCCGATACAGTCCGACTTTCAGCATGGCTTTGGAAAACAATGGTCACCGGAAGCACAACTCCTAGTACGAAACAAGGAATATTCAAATCTTCAGAGGATAAAGAGCTTATGCTGAGTGTGTACGACGATTTTTCGAGGGATTTTACCTCATCAACCACATTATACTGTGAAAAAAGCTGGGGCTCCAATCCACGCTGTGAAGGCGGTCGGCAAGAGAAGCTGTGGTATCACCTGTAACGATTTCCCAATGCACTATACCAAATGTCGCCGCTGATCGCATTGCCGTTCCTTTTCCATTTACCGCTCCTCGTATTCACGCTGTTCCTCGGGAGTCCTAATTATGCTTGGCCTACCCATACCGATGCTGCAACAATAATGAAATCAGTTGCTATACTCCCTTTCACCTTACGTCCAAGCGCAGCGGATGTTACGAGTCGTCGGAGCCAATCCAAGGCCGTGTGAGTGACACGTGACCTTAGAGAGGGGGCACGGCGACGCGCGGAAAGCGAATCACGGTCAACGTCCACAGAACGGGATTGGCAAAGATATCTCGTAGCGTCCGCTGCATCCGGACATCAGGTGAAACGGAGTATAAGCGGGTTTTTCGTTTATATATGAAAGACTAGTGACGTCACTCCCCACGTCACAAGCTGCCGTCGCCACGGCAGCTTGCGCAACAGTAATCTTTACCGGGAAACAAATGCGGTGAGCGCTACATATACTTAATAATAATAATAATAATAGTTATAACGCTTTTTTTTCGTCAAAGCACAAATGACGGAGGGAGACTGAGGAAAAAGCTGCATCATGCAGCTTGACGGGCCCTCGGCCCCCTCTCCTTACACATGGCAGCAGTGGCACAAGTAATTCAAAAAAAGAAAACCAAGAGAAAAGATAACAAGTTCAGAGATAAGAACAGGACAATATTGCAAAAAAGGTACGACTATATAAGAGGCAAACAAAACAAAGTACATGTAAGCACAGCATTATTCAATTTAGTAAAAATTAAGTAAATTTTTAAGTAAACATGACAACTAAGTAAACATGACAACTAAGCAATCACATTTGAAAAATTCGCATTGTTATGAGGAGCGCCTTATCATCTGTTATGTGGTTCGGTCGCTTGTTTTGTCCTTGTTTTATAGCGTGAGCTACACTGGCCGAGGCTGTGCAGTTTCGCGTGGCTCGCATAATGAGCCGTGCTCCGTGCTGCGCAAGCACGAGGAGCAGTGACGTCACACGGCGCACAGCTGGCGGGGCGGAGCCGCCGTCGCCGCGGGCTCCGCCGGCACCACGCGCGCCTCGCCGGTCTGCGCAACCGCGAGGAGCGGTGACGTCACAGGGCGCACAGCTGGCGGGCCGGAGCCGCCGCCGCCGCGGGCTCCGCCGCCACCGCGCGCGCCTCGCTGGTCTTCGCATTCCAGTTGAGTGACGACAGCCGCGGCAGACGCAGTGGCGCCGCCGCGTGCCCAGCTGTCCGCCTCCGTTGCGCAGTAGCCAAGTCTGACTCTGCACCGGAGCTGCTTGATAGCACCTCTCATTTTGTGCGCATAAGCTCACGCTACGTATATCCTGGCATAGCCGAGCTAAGCCACCGCAATTTTATTGAAATTAATGATGTGCTGTATGTCGTATGCGTGATGTATGTATTTTTCGCTTCAATCGCTGAATGGTTTTTTCATTTATTTTACCCTGTGAGGACGCCGACACGCAACAATCCGACCAACGAGTCATGAGCCGCTTTTAAATGAATGCGACTTCAGCCCATCGACTTCATTCGTCTTTCGAATGAAGCCGACGTGGCAATGTTTGCATGAATGCGCACCAAGCCCTATTCGAAGTTGGCGCCACACCGTGTTAAAGCTCTAAGTTAGAGCTGCATTTCCGGGACCAGCCGCATCACGTGACCACGTTTTCCGGTGCTTTCCGCGCGGAGGCCCTTTCGACCCTTTCGACGAGCGTAGAGAACGTGCTCACTGTCTTCGATGCTGTGCAGGAAGTTACGAGACGCAGGAAAGATCAAAACCCAAGCGCTTTGTGCTTCGACTCGGGTCCGCGGGCCACTCTGGAACAAAGCCGACGTGCGTGCGCAAGTCCTGGCGAGCGAGACCGCTCTCAGGACGCTACCGCGCTTCGCCTCGCCCAACGTACCAACCACGACCGGACCCCGAGGCCGAAAGGCTCCGGCGCAGGCAGGAACGGCACCAAGCTAGGAGCTGCTCGTTCTACGGTATACCATGCATAGCTCTCGGTGTCGTTCGTGCCTGTGCCGAGGCATCTAGGGACTTCCTCGGACACGCAAGTCGTAATTCGCAAGACTTGGTTGGACAGGGGCCGCCCTCACCGATCTTCTCAGCTATATTCCGCTGACTTATGACGGCAATGAAAGCTCGGGTTTCTCCTCGCGAGAAAAGTGCGAGCGACCCCACGGTACCACTTTCCACCGTCGCCGACGAGGTTGACCGCCGCCATGTTCCCAGCTGTTCACTCGCTCCCGCAGTGAGCGCCTTCCTCGTCTATATTCACCTCCGTCTAGCGACTAGAATGCGATGCGATTTTCTGGTGCATCATGCCGTCTATATGACCGCATTGAATGCGACGACTGGATTCAAAGCTGCGTTGCCACCTTTTGTGAAAATGTACCAGCCAGCTCAATTCACACCCATAATTTTCTCTGAATTTCTCAAATGTAAACCGAAATATTTCATCTCACAAACATGTAACGGTGACGAGGCTGAAGATGAAAACTAGACGGAGGGTTGAAAGAGATGAATTTAGTGAAGAACCTTTGATAGTCACCTATGTATATGTCCTGTTTCTGTGTAGGTGTTTTTGGTTCAAGCTGTTTTCCCTTCTTTTGTGATTATCAAACTAATTGAACTCATCGTTCGACGCCATCTTCCTTTCTCGCCCGAAGCGATAGGACAATCTGTAGAAAAGGAACGGTGTCGTCGGATGCCTGCAGACTACAGTTGCCTGCAGACTACAGATCCTGCAGACTACATCTGCAGACTACAGATGCCTGCAGACTACAGTTGCGTGGGTTACGTCCCAGGCAAGCGCCTGGGACGTAACCCACGCAACCTCAAAACACGGTGACGGTATATTCTTCTACCTGAAAAAATCTCAGTCGTGTGAGTACGTCAGACTGTCAGATTGGACGCTGCTGCTGTAAGAATGCGACGACTTTAAGCTTCCCACGTGCTTTTCGCACACGCCATCAAACTTGGCGTTAAGCGCCATCTTTTTTTCGGAACTATTGGCAATTTTGGCTCTCGGTGGAGTACGGAGATTAGCAAGCATCCGCGATGTGGCGCACGTGACCTCAAAGCACGATGACGTTTGCTCCTTTTTTTGGAAGAAATTTCCGTCGTGTGAATCCAGCATTTATAGCTTCACCATGAGAGATACATTCGACGAGGGAAAGACGGTTCTCGAATGCCGTGCTGCGCGAAAATAACTTTGATCTAGAGAAGATTTAGCGCGACGTACCACCAAAACTACCGTGTCTTCACGACGACATTGTTCAGAAAAAGTTGGCTTTCATTCGGGGAAGTTAGGTAGGTAACTCGACAGGCTGGGTGAAGTCGAGGAGTGAAGACTTCACCACGCTGTTTGACCAGTAGGCCCAGGGAATAGCCCAAAAATTGCCATAAGCGAACCATCTCTTGGCTGCGTTAAATTAAGGGAGTACTGTACTTTGCCAGGGTCTATGCAAGTTTAGGTTTACAAAAACATGAGACAAAGATACGAAGTCTTAAATGAGCCATTAAGCGAAGCGTGCATAAAACAAGGGCAGTTGGAAAAGGGCGAAATTCCGAGCAAGGGTTCTTGGCGCATCGATAATAACATGTCTGCCCCAAGTGTCCTGGTACCCAGGGCCGGATTAAGGTACGGGCTAAGGGGGCTGCAGCCCTGGGCCCCAGGCTGTCAGGGGGCCCCATGCTGGCCCCTAAAAATTTTAAAATGTTAGTCGTTTTTTATTTTTTTATTTAAGAAAGTTTAGGCAGAAAGCAGAAGAAACACTCCGAAGGGCCTCTGGCGCAATGGCCTTCTCGTTCTCTTTTCCTCAACAGGGAAACAAAGATGCCATAAAGTTCCCGTCTCTAGATCAGCTGGCGTTTGTGAGCTCGTTGTACAAGAGCGTGCCAGAACAACAAAATTTAACACGGCCTCCCATGCCCCTTGTTAGATTTTTTTTTTAATTGGAGCTTGATGGAAGGACGGTTAGGAGCTTTCTTTTGTACTGGGGCCCCCTTAGCGTGTTTTACGGACAATTGTGGGCAGGAAGTTAAGCAACGCAGATGATTCACACATGTTGTTTTAAACCTTTTCGCGAAACTCCATATGGAGTTTATTCCAGAACGATAAGTTTGGATTAAGCGAAAAGGTGCCCGTAAATCTTCCGGACACCGTCTCTATAGCCACCAACAAACAGGCGTTTCAAGGAGCCGGCTCTTAAGACGCCCCTCAACAGTTTTCGATGGGTACTGACTGCAAGCAAGTGCTCTAGAGTCGATATCTGGTCTGCCAGTGCAACTGAACACTCTTCCTTCCAGCGACTGATACGAATACTGCAATGGTTTCACCAACATCTGAGGTATCACCTCTTATTTTTTAACGTTGAGTCACAGAACAAAATGGCCGCCGAGGTCTAAATTACTGCATTTAAAAAGAAAAAGATTATTACTAAATCTGATGCGAAACATTTTCCCCATTCAAAAAGACAGCGTGTAGACACAAAAAGAAAACATCTTTTCGATTCTCATGATAAACTCTTTAAATGCAAATATGCCCGAACGACAGCGGTCGATGTCTTAGAATCGCACGCAGTTTCTCCTATGCTTTAAATGTGGAAGTCAGTGTTTGTTTGCGAAACGAGGGTTCAGTTATTAGAAGAGCGTTTACGAAGTAGTTGGATCCCGATAAAGACTGCTTCAACCAACGAAATTTCTTTCTTACCTATGTCACTTCCTTCACTGTTCACACCAGTAATTAATTAACAGAGGGCTAGTTGGAGGTTAAAACACTTCCAATAATTCGGAACAATTACAAGAATAAGGGCTCTAGATTTTCGTGGCAGTTGTCGATTTGCGAGGCATGCCATTTAGGGAAGCGAAATTAGAATGGGAATTTTGCAGGTACCTTTTCGGTTGCTGCATAACTCAATTCATGTGTGATTAATGATGTCACTCGACATGTTAGCAAGAGGGTCACCTGTGCTACAAGTCGACATCGTGACCAATTTGTATAAACTGGCCCGGGCATGTACTCTACGAATCAAACTGTAATTCTAGTCAAACAAATTTATGAACGGAGTCAACATTTTAAACGGAAGCAATTTAGTGTTTTTTTTTTGTTTTGTGGCTAAGTTGCTGGATGTGAACGACAAATCCTAATATTTTCCGCAATGTTTATTTGATTTCATTTTTGTACCTCAAAATTACTATATTGTAAATTGCTAGAGCGGTTGATTATTTGCGAAGTAGCTTCTAAACAATCGCATCCGCCTCAATGCCAGCAAGGAAAACTTGAATTACATTGAATCTACGGATCTAAACAAGGCTCGACAATAACCATACGATGAAACATATCTAGATTTAACAAGTTCAAAAATATACATATTCCCGTCGTCATCGTTACCTCCACCACCACCATCATCACCACCACCATTATCATAGGTAGAGGCCGCATAACAGCCTGAGCCCAGGGCCCCCGAATGCCTTAATCCGGCACTGCTGGTACCCCGCATAAGACTTTCAGAGGGCAATATTATGTAGGCTTTTATTGTCATAAGACAATTTTAGTAGACGGTTTGTGTTTCTTACTTGTCAAGGCACGCACGGGTTTGGTGTAATTTTATTTTATTTTTACCAAAACACGCATGTCAGGAGATTCTTGAAATTAATGACAGCGCAAGCGGCATCTTGGTGGATTTTTGTTATTTGCAGTTATATAGAATTAAAGCGGCCAACGCGAAAACCGACGTTTCTTCCACCTTTAGGAAGAAACGCCGGTTTCTTCCACCTGTTTCACCGCTCGCTATACTTTCGATTCTCGTACTACTACACAATAACTCTTCTGTGACACTTTCAAAATAGAGTTGATGACGCTCAATAAATGAAATAATAGTATTTTATAAAAACGGTGAAAAAAATGTAGAACTTTCTTACATCTAACTTACATAATGTATTTTAATAAACTTGATGCCACCAAAAAGCTCGAACCGAAATCACATTCTGCATTAAAATGTCATATTATATCTACAAAGTAAAATTCGTTATTTACAAAATTCCCCACCCCACCCCCAAAAATAAATTTCCTGGTTTTTTGCAGCAAACATAAACTACGCGTTGCCGAACGCTAATTTGCCGCCCAAATGTAGACCTAGCGGTCCCAACCAAATGCCGAAGTTGCAACACACTAACCGTAATTTTATTCAAAAGTCATGCGTGATTTTTGTATATATCTAATGGGAAAATGGCAGCCGACAGAGCTTTCCGAATACACTGAGCTCTATGGCGCCAGTTGCGATAATACTCCCATACAAATATTTATTTTCCCAAAGGTATTTTTAAAAAATACAATTCTAACTTTTAAATATAGTTTGTGCTGAAACTTTGCCATCTGGTTTCGACCGCTAGCGCTACTTTTGGAAAGGAATAAGCGTTCGGTAATTCGTAGTTTATTTTTTTACATTCCACTAAGAAAATATTTCGAAAACCTAAAGTATTTCGGAACTTAAAAAATAAAAGACGTTTACGATTCTCTGTAATGCCGAATTAGAGCACAGCTCTTGAGGATAAGAAGGGCTGGGTACGTAGAGGAGGGTGTAACCCCTGCTCCCCTCCGTACCCTGTCCTCCTCTTCTCCTGATCCCCTCCAATTTAGCAAGACATTTTTGCTAAATTTCCCGCTAAATTTAGCGGGAAGTTTAGCGAAACCTTTCTCGCTAAATTTACCGGGAAATTAAATTGCTGTTGAGATCAAGTGACGTCAATTTTCCCGCTAAATTTAGGAAGGAAATTTGTCGGCTAAATTTGGCGGGTTAAGTTTCTTCGCTAAACTTAGCAGGAAATTTT
Organism: Ixodes ricinus; assembly: GCA_037355805.1. NCBI lineage: Eukaryota > Metazoa > Arthropoda > Arachnida > Ixodida > Ixodidae > Ixodes > Ixodes ricinus. The sequence goes on along the minus strand of JAZHYW010026138.1, from coordinate 50,879 downwards.
CACCCGATAAATTTAGCGGAAAATTTACCTGTTAAGGGAAAAACTTTTTTGTAAAATTTATCGGGAATTTTTACCCGCTAACTTTGGCGTGAAAACGTCTGATAACGCAACGCGCGGTTACACCGACAGCGACACCGCTCAACACGGAAGCGGGCGCCGAAGAACTACGCTCTAAACGTCCACAGCCCTATGGAGTGTACAACGGCTTGAGTCCAACCGCGCAAACCACCTCGGGTCGTGGTCGTTTTCGTCGTCGTTGTCGTTATTATACTTTCATTCCATCAGGCACCACTTCGTAGTTGAGCTCCCCGAGGCGACGAATTAGACTGTACAATCCGCAGGACATTTTTAACAGTTACTCGCTGAGGCCGCGGCGACGAATGGATGTCCACACCCACACCCTGTCTCCGGGTTGCAAATGAACGTCCCCACGACGAAGGTTGTAGCGGCCAGCGTCGACACGTTGCTGGTCTTGAATACTGTGTCGGGCGAGCTCGCGGACTTCCTCGGCCCCTATGCGCAACCAACTCTGTTTTATTTCAAAAAATCAAAATCCTGACGGCAGCCGAAAAAAAAATTAAAAGCAGTTTACAAGTCCCTGTAACGCCTAATTAGAGCGCAGCTCTTGAGGAGGAGGAGGGATGGGTACTGAACGGAGGGTGTACCCCTCCTCTCTCCTCCTCACCTTCTCATCCTGCCTGCTGCGCCTCCCTCCGAGCGCAGCAGGCAGTTCATAGGTCCACAGAAATTTTAGCGAAATCCCGAACGAAGCGTCGATAGTAGGCGCAAAGTCAAAGGAATCTTCGCACGGCCTTCTTGTCTGTCGGCGCTGGAAATGCCGCGACGGCGCGAGTCTTCTCGGGGTCTGGGCGGACGCCTTTGTTACTAACCACGTGGCCTAGGAACTTCAGTTCGTCATAGGCGAACCGGCACTTTGACGGCTTGAGTGTGAGTCCGGCGGTCTGAATGGCTTGGAGAACAGCTCGGAGTCGTCGCAAGTGCTCGTCGAAGTCACTTGAAAACACTACGACGTCGTCAAGGTAGACGAGACAGCTCTGCCACTTCAGCCCTGCCAGTACTGTGTCCATGACACGCTGGAATGTTGCCGGCGCCGTGCATAGGCCGAAAGGCATCACCTTGAACTCGTACAGGCCATCCGGCGTGACGAAAGCTGTCTTCTCTCGGTCCCGTTCGTCGACTTCGATCTGCCAGTAGCCGCTCTTTAGGTCCATCGATGAGAAATATCGAGAGTGGCGCAGCCGGTCTAGAGTGTCGTCGATGCGGGGAAGTGGGTAGACGTCTTTCTTCGTCACCGCGTTCAGCTGCCGGTAGTCAACGCAGAACCTAAGCGTTCCGTCCTTCTTCCTAACCAGCACGACTGGAGAGGCCCACGGACTGCTTGAAGGCTGGATTATGTCGTCGTTCAGCATTTCTTCCACTTGCTGTTGGATGACCTCCCGTTCTTTTACGGAGACTCGGTACGGCGATCGGTGCACAGGGAGCACGTCGTCCTCGGTGACGATGCGATGCTTCGCAACGGTGGTTTGGCGCACCTTCGACGACGTCGCGAAGCAGTCGCTGTATTCGGCGAGGAGGTCACTCAGCTGCCGTCGTTTCGGGCCTGGAAGCTTGGGGTCAATGTCAAGCTGCGCTGGCGGCGTAGTGTCTTGCTGAGGTGGCGATGATTCTTCAGCAATCGCGGCGATTTCGACGGAGTTCCGAAGTTCCTCGACGTGACCAACGGCTGCACCTTTAGTAAGGTGTTGCGTTTCATTTCGGAAGTTCGTCACGAGGACCACAGTGCGGCCATCCTGGACTTCAGCTACTCCTCTTGCGACGCCTATTCCTCTTCCCAGGAGCAATTGAAGGTTGCCTTCCAGAACAACTTCGCCGCAGGTAGCTGCATCGGTCACGACGGGTACGACAACACTTGATCGCGGCGGCAGGTTCACGTGGTCGGCAGCGACTCGGACGGCGGCTGACGCTGTTTGGGGTTTCTCTGAAGGTGGAACAGGCGTCCGCAGCGTCAATCTGTTTTCACCAAGGTCGATGACGGCGCCGTATTCACACAGAAAGTCCATGCCGAGAATGACGTCTCTGGCACAGTCTTGTAGAATGACGAATTTCACAGGGCACGTCTCACCGTGGATCTCGACGCGAGCGGTGCATCTCCCGACTGGTGTGATGAGATGCCCTCCGGCGGTTCGTATTTGAGGTCCATCCCACGGCGTTGTCACTTTTCGCAGGCGGCGAGAGAGCCTCCCACTCAAGACTGAGTAGTCTGCTCCGGTGTCCACGAGTGCCGATGCGTCGAGGCCGTCGATAACAACGTTTAGGCTGTTGGACACCGTTGCAGGCGCGTCGGTGCGATGCGGGGCGTCGGGAGAGTGGGAGCGCTCCGGCGTTCTTGGAGGCTGTTTGCTTCCGTCGTTTTCGGCAACGTCACCTCCAGGCGTTGCCGCACTTAGTTTTCCCGGCGACGCAGGGGAGACAGGCTCTCTCGGCGGGGTCGTTGCGCTGGGGACGCTGAACGTCGTGGCGATGGGGAGCGGGCTTCACGGCGGAGAGACGACACTGGGGAGGGCGAGCGTCGGAGGTACTCCTCGATGTCGCGAGGGCGTTCGTCGTATCTTGGGCGCGGGTCGCTCGGGTGGAACCCGCGCAGCCCCAGTTGTCTGTAGGGGCATCGACGGTAAATGTGGCCGGCTTCACCGCAGTGATAGCACAACGGGCGTCGATCGGCCGTCCTCCACACGTCGGTCTTTCGTGGCGCTGCTTGTTCTGGGTGGGCGTGCGCCCGATCTTCCTGGCGTCGGGAAAACTGCGGCGCTGGAGGTTCACGTCGGGGTGGTGCCGTGACCTGGCGGTGAGCTTGCGGCGGTCGTCGGGCCATGGCGGCGTAGGTCAGCGTCGGTTCTTCGGGTGCGGCCACGGTGACAGGGGCATCTGGTAGGAACGCTCGCTGAACTTCGTCTCGGACGACCTCGGCAATGGAGATTGAGGCCGGGCGTTCAGCAGTCGGCAGAAGCTTCTTAAGCTCCTCCCGGACGATGTCGCGGATGATGTCGCGAAGGCCGGGGATGCTAGGGCTGATGTCGTAGCCCGATGCAGAAGCAGCGGCGACGCTCGAGTGCCGATGGTAGTGGCTGGCTCTTGCGAGGAGGGCACGTTCCATGTTCGTGGCCTCCGTGACGAAGTCTTCGACGGTGGATGGGGGTTGCGAACAAGACCACCGAAGATGTCATCCTTGACACCTCGCATTAGGATCCGCAGCTTCTTTTCGTCGGTGGCTTGAGGGTCGGCGCGAGCGACCAGGCGCAAAACATCCTCGACGAAACTGGTGATAGTCTCGTTTGGTCCCTGTGTCCTCATTCGAAGAAGGTCCTCGGCCTTCTCCCGTCGATATTGGTTGGCGAATGTCCGTCTCAGCGCATCCTTGCAGGCGGTCCACGAGATCAAGGAAGTCTCGCGATTCTCGAACCAGTGCCTGGCCGTCCCTTCGAGCGCAAAGTAAAGACTCTGCAGGCGCTGTTCGTCCGTCCATCGGTTGTGCTGGGCCACTCGCTCGTACTGCTGTAGCCAGTCCTCGATGTCTTCATAAGGCTCACCGTGGAAGGACGCGGGCGTACGGGCAGCGACGGGTAGGACAACGACGGGTGGAGTGGTCATCGTCGCGGTCTTCTTCTTTGGTTTCTGCGGCAGGGGTCCGAGTTCCGGAGGTAGGCCTTGGCAGACCTGCTAACCCTACAATGCTGAAAATACTACAGGGGTGCCAAAAAACACTACAATTGTATGAAGAAATACGAAAACTGTTTTATTCTTCAAAAACTTGGTTTAGGTAAAAAAAAAATGCGTCAACTAGGGCACAAACACATCATACGTTGCACGAAATGTCTTACTCTTTAGAAGTAGAAGGTTGGGTTAACACTGAGGAAGTTGCAGCTTTTGCTTTTCTTAGGATGTTCTTATCAGAACACTTGTTCACGGCACTTTCCGGACTTGCTGCATCTCACAACTGTTCAGAGTATTTTTCGACATGGAGGAGCGGAACTGCGTGTGTGTGCCTTCTTCACTTTGCTGAAAACTCTTGCTGCCTGTGCCTAGTTTAACGGAGTTTAAGGAGCAAAGTTCTTGCTCTTTAACGTCTCTACAACAACCGCCGTGAACGGCACGTTGTGTTCGATCAAAAATGCCGAAAAAGGCGTTCTGCTCGGGTAGTGTCGTAATCCGTTGGTCGACTAAAGTACCCTCTAAGCTTCTCGTTGGTTCCAACTAATTTTGCAGAGTCCTTATGCTTTTTGTATTAAGATGACACAGTATCTCCCGGCGACCAGCGTGCGAAATGTTGACATCGCAGCGACACAGACTACAAATGCGTACCTTTCGCCCTTGCGCGACGTCTTCGTAAATGGAAACTCGGTTGAATAGCTGGGAATAAACACTTGGAAGTATTTTTCCCGACGGTGTCAAGTGATCATGAGTAAAAGTTCCAGATTACAAAACGCACAACGTTCGCCAGATCCAACGTCGCCACAACAAAGGAGATTTCCTAAACAGTTTTGGATTAAGATGGATGAATGGATATTCTCAATGACAATTGCCTTACAACGAGGAGCGGTAGCTCGCGCCCCTGGCATACAAGTCGATGTACCAGTGTTGCCAACCACAACTTGTAAACAGGCAAAATGCAGCTTAAACGAAATATTTTTTTTTACACGCGGTGCGGAAATCGTAAAAATATGGTTGTCACTACGATACTCGTAAAACTGTGTTGAAAATCGGGCACTTCACGATAAAATCGTAAAACTTGGCAGGTTTGCCTTGGTTACGGCGATTGACCGGGCCTTGGTCTGGTCTTCTGCGAAAGGTAACCTCCCGGGGCTGAGCACGTCACTTGGCTGGCGTGTTTTTGGAGGGGTACGGTCCACGGGCATAGAATGCAAGTACCCCGCACCTCCACCAAAATGTCACGAATGACAAATGATGAGGCGATAATAACTGGAGAAACTAAACGTTTAAGGGGGCGAACTTGTGTCTGCAGAAGAAATAAAAGGGAAACAGAATGACCCCTTCAGGTCACGTGACCCCCTCAGGACCTCCCCAGGGGGTCGCGTGGGTCACGTGACTGCCGTGACGCCACGTGACCCCTTGACGTCACGTGACCCCGCGAGGACGTTTCGGCACGGTGCCTAAACGTCACTATGCCGAAACGTCGCCGCGATTGCGCAGAAAGTGACGGTGACGGTGACGGCGACGCCGCTTAAGCCGGAAACGGGCGCCTAAGAGCTGCGCTCTGAAACTGCTTAGTGACGTAGAGCTCAATGAAACAGCCCAAGATGGGGAGATCTCACTGAAAAACAGCGCAACTGGTATGAGGACATAAAGGTATACACTGGACAGCGCTTGGCCAGTGTATCTTTCTTCTATGCTCTCGTCCCAGTCTGGCTGTTTTCACCATGAACTCCTACCAACTCGCTCACATGTCCATTCTAATGAGGAGCTCCCACACTCAAAGCTAAATCGCGGCTGAATTGAGAAAAACGCAGCAAGTTTACCTGGCAGGCGAATAACATTTTTCTCCACTCCCCCTAACTAATGATTGCCAAGATCGTCAATTATTGGATGGCTCACTCAGTATAAACATGATTTCTACTAATTTAATCCAATCACTTACGGGTTTGGCAGTAGCCTATGCACCTTGTTTAAAAAAATGGCGATAAGTGTGATTGACCGGATTGCAGAATTGTGTCGTATAAGTCTGGTGAAAACTATACATACTTAATGGGTGAGCTTAGGCCTCAAAGGTTCTGAAGCATTATTTGGTAACGTCCTCAAAAAGCTTTATTATCATTCTCTTTCTTTTACACTACTGTGGGAGCATCTTGGAGGACCTTCTTAGTGTGAAAAAGAAAAGATTGATGTTGAAGCTCGAACCGTTGGGTGTCACCTTGAATCTCTTCATCAGCCTGGATGACAGTTCGCTCCTCATGTTTGACGTCTCCTCCTTTGATGTGCCCGCCTTCACAGACACAGTCGGAACCAGGATGTCTGCATAGAATTTGAGCCAGGGTTGTAAAATATTTAATTTGATTTAACACTACAATTTAATTTGATTTAACACTATGCCTACATTTAGATTGTTAAACCGATCATCATTCCGGTTCGTTTCGGGTTCAGCGGCTTTGTATTTCGTTCCGGTTTGGTAAAGGTTAAGTCCTACAAACGAAATTTCGGTTTGTTTCCGGTTCCACCAAGCGCGAATCGGTTCAAACCGGTGCAAAATTCTACCTTAGACCGTGGCCGCCCATGCCTTTTCTTGTTGAGCACCGGCTACTTGTAGGATTCGCACACAAGGATGGAGTGTAATGTTTTCATCGCACCAAAATAACAAGGCGGAATGGGAAAGACATGTATATTATTTTGGTCAATATATGCGAACTACGCTGGGTCACCGTTTACGATAAACGCACTATCTCAGTGTGACAGTTCTGGGAATAAAATGCAAAAACAAAAGGGTAATACTCCTTTGTAAGGTCATTGTTTGTGAAATATTCTACATATTGCTTTGTTATTAAAGACAGAGTGTCCGTTGGATGAGACTAAAATTTCGATCAAATGCGACAAAAAGTCGTATCATTATTAGTGGCATTTATTATTTCTACTAACTATCTCAACTTAGATCATCAGGTGGCACAACAGCTGAGCGATCGGTTTGCAGTTATTTGTTTTCAGTGAAGAAAGCTTGTCATCAGCATAGGAAGCACAAATATAAAGTTGAGGAATGCGGGAACACAAGCACAATTCTTGTCACAATTAGGAGTAAAAATGCCGGATGTATTGGCAGATTTCAGTCAAAAATAATTGTATGCACCAAAACAATAAAGTGGAGAGTCATCATACAATAAAAATACGCATAAAAATAATCCCTTTCGTAAAAGAAATTTTTTTGTTACATATGAAACAATTTAAATAAGGTAGTAACCTATAGTCTCAGGCATTATTTATATTGTCTTCATTTTTGTCTTCATTTTCTTTGTATCAGACTCCATCGCAGTGCCTTCGAGTAAAAGACAGAGGAAATACAAGTGACGATAAAAGTCCACCCCCGATAAGCTATTTTTTGTGCTTTTATTTTATGTATTTAGTTATGTGGTCTCGGATCTACGTTTCCCCGCGGATTACACGAGCTGAAACACCAGATCTGGCCTTTTTCTGCGTCTCGGTCCCTAGACGCTCGATCCATGAGATTCCTAGACATTCGACTGTTCACGAAAAACCATCACATCTGCTGGTCCTACGAACCTATGACAAAAACAAAAACACTCCTTAACTATTGGTGAGCACACTCAAATCTTTTTAAGATGAGCATTGCAAAACTCTGTCTACATTAACTCTCTTAAATAATTATGTAAGCATAAAGTACATACGAGCTTCGAAGTGCAAATCTCTGATTTGACTCCGCGGGGTACCCTTTGACTTTATTAACAGCACTTACCGAATGTTCACTCAGGGAAATCAAGCACGAAGGAATTAAGAGACGCAGCCTAAGAGACCGCCCCACAAGGCCTCTAATTCTACCCTATCTTCTACAACTTTTCACAGAAGCTCAATAAAACAGCCAATCGACTCAGTGGAGACGTCGTCTTTTCCGCTCCGCATAAACTTTCCAGTTTATATAAGAAGGTAAATGAGCCTCGTAAAAATGCCGCAAATTGCCCCCTCGTTTAGACATGACAGATCGTCAAGTCTACCAGACTTGAGCTATCCGTGAAGAGCGCCCCAACGGCTCATTTCTTTCTTTTGGCATCACCTTCCAAGGGAATTCACGGGAACGGGCTGACATGGCCGCGTGGGAAGCGAGCCGAGTAACCGATCCCAGAGCCGAATTAGAATCGTCTTCGTGGAGCGGTGGCGGAAAGGTGGTAGGGAGGCCTTGGCGGCTCCCTTTGTATGCGTGGAGAGGGTGCTGGCACTCTGGCCAATAGGATCGTTTAATCTCCCTGATTGGTCAGGCCCAGTGTCAGTACGTGGGTTTTGAGGTCCTGTCGAGCGAGGACGGGTTGAGTTGAAACTGGTCCGCGGATCGCTATGTTTGTCTCCCGCGGTCCGAGGGCCACGTAAGTGTGTCGTGCGCGACAAAGTAGTTTGCCCGCACCGTGCGCGGTTGGGCACCTGGCGCCGAGGCGCATCGTCGGTGATTGAAGCTGTCGCGAGCGACAGTTTGCGAAGCGCCACGTTTCCTTGCTTCACTTTGTATAAAGTTGTTCGTCATCTGCAAATATATTCATATTTACCTGACCACCGAGCCTGAGCGTCACTGAGGTTACCGGAAACGAGCGATCCTCCAGCCATCGCAACACCCCACGATCAACCGGTCCTGATCGGGACTCCAAGGAGAGCGCCCACGGACCGGGAAAGCAACCATCCTCAGGGTGGACGAAACCCTACTGGCCTTTTATTCGACCAGCGTGCTGCTTCAAGAACCACCAAACGACGTTTCTTCCTGGCATATGATTAAAATTGCGCGCAAATAGAAAGGAACAGAGGAGAGCGAACAGACAAGCGCAAACTCACAAATCGATGTATCGAAGGAAGAAAAAAAACAGCCCGCAGTATCAGTTCGGACCGAGGTCACACTGGCACGGGGGTAGCTGAGCACGCGGAGGGCACACAACATCAACCACGCTCATACGATTGCAGAAAGGCGATTTCCTTGTCGGTTAATGCCACAGAAGGTTGGCTGACACAACGCTCGCCTTGGTGGAGTATACCAAAGCCTTCAAACATTTGCTTAGTGTGTTTTTCGTGGAATCCGCCAATTATCGAGGTTTTTTGCAAAAATGGTGTACACTTACACGCTTGACAATGCAGGGGTAGGTGACCCTCCACCGTGGAATTTAGAGAAAGATTGTAGTTTTCTTAAGCGGCCATTAACACATCGTCCTTTTGTCCTATGTAGGATCTACCACATGAAAAAGGTGGGTTATAAATCACACTGGTTGAAGAGGGAACATAAGGGTGGACGTGTTTTGTGCTGCACCAGTGTTTTGTAATATTTTCTACTTTGGCTCGAACTTTTAAACAAATTTGACCCTTTCTCTTTTTTTCTTTTTTTTTGGGGAGGGGGGAGACTCCGTATTTGTTGGTTACCTGGTTTTTGCATTCTGGGTAATTCTGTATATACTGAAGCACCACGACCCTTTTTTGTCGACAATACGTGCAGCTTTTTCACATCCTTTTACTTTTTTATCAGTGTTCCTATCAACTCAGTTAGCACCTGCGTTGAAAACCCAAACGATGTAAGCCTCTGAATTTGAGCATTAAAACTGCCTTTGATGGTGTGGAATCATGACTTCTTTAAGGCTGAAATAAGGCAGGAAAGAGCTATCCCTCTTTTTACGACCTTTGTGTGCGAGGAAGTACAGTGGAGTAAACCTTTGTTTAGAACGAGGTTAAAATGACCAGCACACGTGGTTTGTTTGCGAAAATAGGGAAAGGTCTAGAAATCGCAGCGCACATTCCTTAGGAGTTTCATAAGTAAAAATAAGTCTTGAACTGCAGTTTTGCAAAATAATTACATTATTTTCCAATGACTTTCAGTACACTAGCAGGAAATCATCTACATACCGAAACACGAGAATAGCTATCTGTCGTACTGGCACGGTCGACTCCCGCAAGAAATATCTCGCTTAAGACCGGTGCAACACATTGGCCTATGCATACTCCCGACTTTTGCACACACAAAAAAAACGTTTTGCTACCTAATCATTTTGGAATTAAGATGAAAATATAGCAGCCCAAGAAAACTTTCTTTGGGTACACCACTTGAGTTCCGGAACGAGAGCTCACTGTGGGGCTCAATGCATGACTTGCAGAGGCAAGTAGATGTTCATGGGGAAGCGAGTAAAAAAGGTCTTGAACGTCCACGCTGAAAACACTCTGATTGGACAAGTCATATGTCCTTAGTATTTCAAGGATGGCGAATCGCAGACTCTAAAAGGATCCGTAATCTTCACATCTGAAAGGTGCTTTTGAAAATAGGCCGACATCTGCTGTTGCCACGACACTCTCTCTGTGACGTCATATAACACCTGAGACTGTGGTGGAAGAAATTGGAAACTTTTTAGTAGAAGGAACAGACACAGAGAGGTACAGAGAGAGACGTACCTCTCTGTGTCTGTTCCTTCTACTAAAATGTTTCTAATTTCTTCCACCGCAGTATCAGGTGTTATATGACACGATTAGCTATCACCCGCTCGCCTGCACACTCACTGTCTTTTCACACTTTCGGTGACAATTGCTCGGAAAGGACAGACTTCTTTGTGTGTCATGGCACTAAAGAAGCTTGTCCTTTCCTTGTGTGCCTTGGCATACAAGGAAGCCTGTCCTTTGTGTCTTTTCTCTAATCAATAATATGTCCTTCGAATACAGAAGTTGCACAAAGCGCGACCCTTCTACAGCGTGCATTTTGCACCACCGGATTTGATTTTCTCAGCAAGAACAAATCGCAATGACCACAAGCATATGGTGCGATGACGCCAGGTGCAAACCATGTTAAAAAGTTCAGCTTTCTGGTGAATTGCGATGTTCGCCACACTATTCTGTTCCCCTTAAATAGAAACTGTCAGGGTATTTAAGCTTGCCAAGAGTTTTACTTGTACATGATATATAACAACCCAACTACAGAGAATATAATTCGCGACTCGAAATTCATTTTTTTCCTCCTGAAAATCGCTGATCGAGAACCGGCCAGTTTGAGTCGTGCTCCTGGCTTCTCCGTAGTCACGTGCCGTTTTCTATGGTTAAGACACAACCACCGAAGATAATCAAAGTCGTGGGTCATCGAAGGCAGACACTCACTGTTAAAAAAAGACAGGAAATGTGATAACCATTTTTCGTGGCTTCTAAAATGCTGCAAATACGTTGTATTTCTTCTTCCTCTCCAGTCTAGTTGCGGCTTCTATTTCAAAACCGAAACTGGACTGGGTAATTTTCTGACACCATAATAAAACGCCTAACAAAAAACAAACAAAAAAAAAGTTTCTAGGGGTGTCAGTGTTTCTTTAATCTAAGATTGCAGTCAAAGCTACAAGCGCGACCTAGCCCTCACTGCTGGTTTTGAGAAGTGAATTTCGAGCTAACGTGCTTGTTGCATTGGCTGCAGTCTCAGCTTAAGGGTGATCGGAGTACAGCAAAATTAGATGTCCAAATCGTAAATTTGTGCAGTATGCATATCAGAGAAAATGTCGTAATAAATATATATCAGTCTCGCGACAATATACGGCAGCCTAATAAAAGGTTAGAGTGTATGACTGATAAAGTACAGAGTTTTAAAGTGTGGGCCCAAAAGATGTACGCGTAAAACCGAATATAACATTAGCCTCCCGCAACAGTATTTTACGAGGTTTTGAGTTCGTGCAAACCGATGTCACAATGAGATTTATATTATAAATACATTTTCGGTCCTTCGCGCTATTTATGTAAAATTAGAAACATGATTGCATGCACCTCTTTGTATTTCTTTTCGGAGTAAAGCGTTGTAAGAAATTATTTAGAAAAATATAATTTATTATCTCTAGCTTTCTGCACATTTCTTGTATTTGCCTTCCGATCTATCATGTGAGCAAGCAGTGCTTTTTGCCATACCCCGCGACCCGGTGTTTCACCTTGCCACACAGCGAATAAAAAAAGCACGTTTCCGCAGACTCAACAGCTGGCGCATTTCCGAGTATCGTCCTCCCGTGTCGGTCTCAAGCGGTTATGTGAACATCATACAGTCACATATATTGATGGTAATAAAAATCTATTTAATTATTGACTGAAGATTTAAGGACATAAATTAAGGGCCGATCGCCATAGAGATATGGATCATAAGTAAATACACCCGCAAATTATCTGAAATATGCTCTGCTAATCTTTTCCGGCGTTTTGGGAGAGCATTAAACAAGTTTCTGATTTTTAAGCTGCTTTAAATAACTAGGTATGTGTTCTTGACGTATATTTAACTTCTCAAACATATAAAAGTTTGTTTTCGCCCCTTTTATGTGATGCACAACAATTTTAAGTGTCTGTGGGATGGATAAAAACAAAATGCTCAGGGGCGTGTGGCGGAATTGTGGCGATTGCGCATGCAGACGTTTAGAAACTGACCAAATAAGTATCTGCAATGTCGCCTAGGGTATGAAATACTGTTTTGTTATATTCGTCATAAAAAAGCAATTAGCAAGGGTGATGCTGATTTGAAACTTGAACTGTCCGGCATTTTGTCAAGAAGAAGCCCCAAACGCCAAGCTACGCCGAAAATGTTCACTTGGATACGCGCTATTTTAGGCCAGACACGATCTGAGTACGACGGTGCGTCTAGATTAGAGGAAACAATTTTGATCACTCATATCTGCATGATTCTTCGCCTGCATCACAGTGCTGAGTGTAAACAGCGTTGGTTAGTAAAACTAGCGTGTCATAGCCGCTCTGTGTTTCTATAAGAGGTAGACTGAAAGAGCAAGTCCTAAAACTTTCGACACATTTTGAATACAATTTACACTTTATTTCAATTGCGTCGTCATCATATATATATGGGTGATTTCATCTGAACTCAAACACGGATTTAGGGTCGAATTTTTAGTTTTGACGAAAAAAATATATGTTTTGGGGCAATTCCTATAATAAAAGATGACACAAACGGCAATTTTGTCGGAATTTTCGTTCTCGAGTTATGGACCGTTGAAGCGGCCAAGGTGGAAACGCGTTTTCCAGCTTATCGGAGGTGCCATATTTCACTCCATCCCTTTTACATACTTTTTACGCTACATCAATATAACTTTTTGGCAACACTCTAGACATAGGCTTTCTCATACTAATTAGGCGTCTAGGTGATAACACTTTAAATGATTTTATTTTATTTGTCAAACCGCCTCTCTTCGACGATATTTGACGAAGTTCAGCAAGCTGTGCTGTGTGACCTAATCAACATATTTTTTTATAATTTTTATATCACCGTAAAGTTCTAATTAAGCTCTTTCTTCTGAATATAATTTCAATATTTTACAATAAGTGTATAGTAAGGCTTAAGTACATGCGCTACATGTGCCTGGAAAACGAAGATTTCGAAAAACTAGCAAGTTTGAAGTCGATTTTCTAAAAGAAAACACTTCTTATTTCTTTTATTTTTATTCACAGTTAGTTAATATAGTAGTCTATCAGAAACTACCAACAGAAATTGTAATATATTGTTTGTATGGCCGCTATTAACACTTGAATCTCGCGCTAAGAGCGTTTTGAACGGGACTTCGCACAGGCGCTCTGCTCAGCAGAATTTTGGCCTATGTAAGGTTTTCTATTTATCGTTAGCAGTTATCTCAATATCCAACCATCAAAATTAATAAAATTTGGAGTAATGTACTTAAAATAATTTACTTGACGTCCGTATCCACAAGTGCGGGCACAGCGCTTACTTCCTCCCAATACGGGAATGCAGATCGTTTGAGAATTCCTCTGGGGCCTTTTGCTTTCGGCTTTGAGTTTGAAATACGGAACTTGACATGTAATTGTCATATTTTCTTATGTCAAACAGATACGCAGTGCATATACATATGCACAATTTAGTATCTGACGCTTAGGAAGTACGGTTTATTTTACGCGTGTATACGGACTCCTTCGTAAAATAGCAAGCATTTCGTAGCGTGTAAGGTTTCAAACGTGTTAGTCACGTGTTCAGGTTTCATGTCTATTTTCAGTGATTCATTCCGGGTTACTTAGACGTTTTCCTCTTCACTTAAGTTTGTCCGGGAGTCTAGATGTTACGTATCTTCTCCGTCAATACATAGGGCGGAGCTCACACACCTTGCAAATCACGCCAGTGCCAAGTAAATAAATATTGTTAGGATAAATATTGTTACTTCACTGGATTTTACGCTTAGATATTGAGGTAAGTACTAAGGTTAAATAGAAAACCTTACATAGGTCAAAATTCTGCTCAGCTAAGCGTCTTTGCGAAGTGTCGTTAAAACCTCTCACAGCACGATATTCGAGTCCCAATACCGGCCATACAAACAATATATTACAATTTCAGTTTGTAAGTCCTGACAGATTGCTATATTACCTAACTGGAAATACAAATTGAAAGAAATAAAAGGTGGCTTTTATCTTTAGAAAATCGATTTCAAACTAGCAAGTCTTTCTTTAGAAAAACTTGCAAGTTTGAAGTCGATCTTCCAAAAAAAAAACCTTTTATTTCTTTCATTTTTTATTCACAGTTAGTTAACATAGTAGTCGGCCAGGACCTACCAACAGGAATTGTAATACATATATTGTTTGTAAGGCCGCTATTAGGACTCGAACCTCTTCTGTGAGAGTTTTGAACGGGACATCGCACGGACGCTCAGCTGAGCAGAATTTTTGACCTATGTAAGGCTTTCTATTTAATTTTAGTACTTACCTCAATATCTGAGCGTAAAGCCAGTGAAGCAACAATATTTATCCTAACAATATTTATTTACTTGGCACTGGCGTGATTTGCAAGGTGTGTGAGCTTCGCCCTATGTATTGACGAGAAGATACGTAACATCTAGACTCCCGGACAAACTTAAGTCAAAAGGAAAAAGTCTAAGTAACCCGGCATGAATCACAGGAAATAGAAATGAAACCTAAACACATGACTAACACGTTTGAAGCCTTATACACGCTACGAAATGCTTGCTATATTACGAAAGAGTCCGTATACGCGCATAAAATAAACCGTACTTCCTAAGCGTCAGATGCTAAATCGTACATATGTATATGCACTGCATATCTGTTTGACATAAGAAAATATGACAATTACATATCAAGTTCCGTATTTCAAACTCAAAGCCGAAAGCAAAAGGCCCTAGAGGAATTCTCTAACGATCTGCATTCCTCCGTATTGGGAGGAAGTAAGCGCTGTGCCCGCACTTGTGGATACGGACTTCGAAGTAAATTATTTTAAGTACATTACTCCAAATTTTATTAATGTATGATGGTTGGATATTGAGATAACTGCTAACGATAAATAGAAAACCTTACATAGGCCAAAATTCTGCTGAGCAGAGCGCCTGTGCGAAGTCCCGTTCAAAACGCTCTTAGCACGAGATTCGAGTGTTAATAGCGGCCATACAAACAATATATTGCAATTTCTGTTAGTAGTTTCTGATAGACTGCTATATTAACTAACTGTGAATAAAAAATAAAAGAAATAAAAAGTAAGGTTTTTTAGAAAATCGACTTCAAACTTGCTAGTTTTTCGAAATTTTCGTTTTTCAGGCACATGTAGCGCATTATATACTTATTGCAAAATATTGAAATTATATTAAAAAAGAGCCTAATTGGAGCTTTACGGTGATATAAAAATCATTAAAAATATGTTGATTAGGTCACACAGCACAGCTTGCTGAACTTCGTCAAATATCGTCGCAAAGAGGCGGTTTGACAAATAAAACAAAAATCACTAAAAGTGTTATGACCTAGAAGCTTAATTAGCATGAAAAAGCCTATGTCTAGAGAGTTCCCAAAAGTTATATTGATGTAGCGTAAAAAGTATGGAAAAGGGACGGAGTGAAATACGGCACCTCCGATAAGCTGGAAAAACGTCAGTTTCCACCTTGGCCGCTTCAACGGTCCATAACTTAAGAAAAAAATCCGACGACAATGCCGTTTGCGTCTTCTTTTATTATAGGAATTGCCCCAAAACATATATTTTTTTCGTCAAAATTAAAAATTCGACCCTAAATCCGTGCCTGAGTTGAGATGAAATGACCCATATATTGTGTAACGTATTTCGTAAACTATATTTCACGATATATATTGCGAGAAGGTGCCCATTCATGATTTTATGCACTTTAATTAATTCCTAAGTTCAAGAGCGCAACTAGGATTCGACTTCTAATTCTGCGACGCAAAGTTGTACCCATCATGGGTGTTTTGGGTGAGCCACCAGACTGATAACCTTTCGATTCAGGTAAAATATGTGCGAGTGAGTCAAAGAAATAGATGTTGAGTGGTATAAACACGACGTTATGTATGTTAATCTAGCTTTTCCTTTACTGTTTAGTGAAAATTAAATAACGCACTTTTTTATATTTGGTACCTGAAACTAAGAGTGGATTGTACGAATGATAAGAAGCTACATCGTTACTCGTTTCACGGTTGAAATAGTGCCTATTACCAATACAACTCGGAAAATAGGTTCTCAATTTAGCGG
This sequence comes from Ixodes ricinus, assembly GCA_037355805.1. NCBI lineage: Eukaryota > Metazoa > Arthropoda > Arachnida > Ixodida > Ixodidae > Ixodes > Ixodes ricinus. The sequence continues at coordinate 34,663 of JAZHYW010026138.1, read as the reverse complement.
TTCAACCTAGTGCCTTTTACCAAAACAAATCGGAAAATATGTTCTCTGAATAAAGGTTCGAAACGGTCCGAACCAATTCCAACCGTTATTTTTGCTTCCCGGATCTGAACCGAAACTGAACGGAAAGCCCTGAACCCGAACCCGAACAGAACCGATAAAAATTTCGGTTCGACACTCTGCTAGCCACCAAACTACAACTGCCCGTGCCAACAGCCGATGCTATCGAGAGGGTGCACAGGTTGGGTTCTCGCGAAGGAAAAATCCCACCAATAATCGTACGATTCAGGCACCGCTCTGTGCGTGACCGTTGGGCTGCTAAACGCGCTGCACTCAGGGACGAGCGTATCTTTCTTGATAAGAACTTTGCCAGGGCACTGAGGCAATTGCTCTGGAGTGCAAAGCGGCGTGCTTGATAAAAGTGTTACAAGTTCGTGTAGGAAAAGAACGGATAATTCTTTGCCTTTCAGAACGAGCACAAGGCCGCTAGTAGTATTGCAGATGACGGTGATTTGCTGAAAATCTCGTAATGAAGCGAAAATCAACAAGGTCTCGTAACGTTGACAACCGCATTCGAATTGTTTGCAGTGTGATGAGTACTGAAAATATATCTTGGAAGATCTTGTTAAAACTGAAGTGGCCCTAAAAACGTGCACATTAATATAAGAAGTTTACACAAGCCTTGGGACCAGTTGCTGGTTTATTTGGCATGTGGACTAGATGGCCAGTATGTTTCAATACTAACAGAAACAAACATTGACACCGCGGTCTGCAACTTGTTTTCTTTGGATGGTTTTCACGCATTTTTCTCGCGCAAATAAAATCAAAAGAGAGACGGAATACTTATGTTCATTCAAAATAGTTGGCTCTCCGAGCAGGTTGCAACCTCCTTAGTAATGCTGAGGTTTTGGTTGTTACAATTTTTAAAAATACAGCGTCATTTGTAATTTTCGCTATTTATACACCACCGGCTCAAATCTTTCTTTATTCTACGACGATTTGGAATATTTTCTGAACGGATTTAACAGTAACAGTTAGATGGTTCTAACTGGAGATCTCAACGTCAACGTTATGAACGTATCTAAATTTGGTGTTGCGGAATATTGAAATCTGTTGGTGGGCTTGGACTAGAGAACGTCATAGGGAACTTCACACGGGACGAGAGGTTGGGAACTTGAATTACTAGCACGTGCATTGATCACAGAGTTGTTAGACTCAATGAACTAAACTATGCCTCAGGGTTAATTAAGCAAAAAGGAGCAGACCACTCTTTTGTATCTCTCAGTGTGTTTGGTGGTGCCCTAAACGCGGAGCGAGGTTAATCATTATGTTGGTGTTTTTGGATAAGAAAACATAAAGGAATTAATTAATGAATACGACTGGAGAATTTTGGTGTCATTGAATCACAGCAGTGCCTATAAAAGATGGTTCAACAAATCGAAAATATATATAACAAGTATATGAAAAAAATTTGGTTGAAGAAAGAAAATACGGAAATATGTGGGTTACCGTTAAAATAATTAGGTTGTGTCATGAAAAAGACACTTTAGAATAGCTGGGAAACAAATCCCAAGACTGGCGCACTTAAAAAAAAGGTTCAGGAGCCTACGTAATGAGGTTACGGCCAAAGTAAGACGACGTATCACAGTAAAAAAACCAGAAAAAACATAATGTATAATTTGAAACTAAACATTCGAGAGAAATCTCTCTGGTTGGGAAATACAATAATTAAAATATGGCAACCAACCAAGTCCTAAACGTGTAGGAGCCCTACGTTTCGAACCGACTTGGTTCTTCGTCAGGGGCGACTGTGGCCGTTGAGGAGCGGCGTTTTTCGATCTTATTTTTCTTCTCTCAAGGATGTGGCGCATTTCTCGATCTTCTTCTTTCACGAATATGGCGAATCCCGTTCACATACACTGTTGGCAAAGCACCAAGGCACCTATTTATGTTGCCTGGCGTCGTTTAAACGTGCCAGGACTCGATGAAAAGCCTATGTCGGTTGTTAGCCTCTGCGTCGATAATGCTGGTGTTGTCGAAACCAATCCGGTGGTCTTTGACTTCGCAGTGCTCAGCGACTGCGCTGCGCTCGTGGTCGAGCTTGCGAACGTCGTTTTTGTGTTGGCGTATTCTTTCAGTAAAGTTCTTTGTCTCGCCGATGTAAGAGGCTGGACAGTCTGCACAAGGGATCTTATAAACCACGCCCTGCTTTTTTCGTTCGGAAGGCGATCTTTTGGGCGGGGCATTAGTGATCCAAGCGTGGACATCGGCTTGTGGGCCACGCTGATTCTTTCTTTGGCTAGCACGCGTGCAAGCGCCTCGCTTGTTCCTTTGACGTAGGGTACGCAGATGCGCGATGTTGAGCGTGGCTGCGTACAGGCTTGTGGTTGCTGGTTTCTGTGATCCCGAGCTTGACGCCGGGCAACGCGTTGGATGAAGGCGCTCGTGTATCCGTTCTTTTTGAGATCAGCACAGATGTTTTTTCTTCCTTTCTTCTGTCAGCCCCAGACGAGCATATACAGCCTCTGCACCTTCCGAACGAAAAAAGCAGGGGCGTGGTTTATAAGATCCTTTGTGCAGACTGTCCAGCCTCTTACATCGGCGAGACAAAGAACTTTACTGAAAGAATACGCCAACACAAAAACGGCGTTCGCAAGCTCGACCACGAGCGCAGCGCAGTCGCTGAGCACTGCGAAGTCAAAGACCACCGGACTGGTTTCGACAACACCAGCATTATCGACGCAGAGGCTAACAACCGACATAGGCTTTTCATCGAGTCCTGGCACATTCAAACGACGCCAGGCAACATAAATAGGTGCCTTGGTGCTTTGCCAACAGTGTATGTGAACGGGCTTCGCCATATTCGTGAAGAAGAAGATAGAGAAATGCGCCACATCCCTGAGAGAAGAAAAAGACCGAAAAACGCCGCTCCTCAACGGCCACAGTCGCCCCTGACGAAGAACCAAGTCGGTTCGAAACGTAGGACTCCTACATGTTTAGGACTTGGTTGGTTGCCATATTTTAATTATTATAATGTATAATATTATACACTTACTAGTTGGTAAGAAAGGAGACGAAAATATTGACCAATCAACCAAAAGTCTTTGGAAGACCGGGATGTACATACAACCTTCATGTGAGAGGTTCAATGAAATATTTGTTCGAAGTGGCGCAGATCTCCAAGTGACGGGGTTTAGTTACAGCAATATTTCCACAGATCCTGCAAGGGTTGTGCCAACTCAGCTTATTTGCCGCAGATGATGGAAGAGGATCTAGGTCTGATTTTAGATAATGTCTGCAGCCAAGGTCCCTGGAAATGACGGTATTCGCTTGAGGGACATCTTGTCTAACTTTGGCAAACTTAAATACGAGCTGCTGAAAATAAGTAACTCATCTCTTTCAACGGGCAGAATCCCCAGCGACCTAAACGTTGCAATTATAAGGCCTATCTTAAAAAAGATAGTAAAATTACGTCAAATTACAGACACAGTTCTATTTTATCCCTGATATCTATAATTATGGATAACCTTGGTCTTCAAAACAATGATGTCTTTCTCTAAGAAGTATTCTTTACAGTATAGTTCCAAGTACGGCTTTTGCCAAAACACAGGAACACAATCATTACTCGAACACCTGTCCGATCACATCCACGAAAATAATGATTGGAACAACTTTGTGCTAACTTTCATCCAGACCTCAAAAAAGGCATTTGATACAATTTATCACGGAGTGCTTGTACATAAATTAGGGCACTTGGGTTTCAGAGGCCCGTTCAATGAGTTCGTGACTGACTAGCTTTGAGGGAATCAACAGCTAGTAAAGGTTCGTGACACTAAGAGTAACTGCTCAAACTACCTTTCAATTCATTAATGTTTTTCAGTGACAGAGAATTCTCCAGCCGTACATACTCTAATCCCTGTTGCAAAAAAATCTTGATACTACTTTTTACCACGTTCCGTTTTTGTTAATGACAGCGCTGCAAGGCAACTCCAGCTTGAGATCTTCGAAAACGAACTTCAAACTCAACGTTGACTGTTAGTGGCTCTTGGGTAAGGTGTTCCCCGGGGATGTCTTTTTGGACCCCTCCTTTTCAACATCTACAGTAATGAAATTGGGCAGCTTCACTTTTCCTCGAGAGTATTTCAGTACTCCGACGATACCGCTTTGGTTTTATCTGGAAATGATGAATTCGAAGCTACCATCTTTTCAAACTGGCATATTCCACCTAATGGCGTGGTTCACTAGCAATCAAATTTGTGTAAAAGTCGATGAAACAAAACTAATGTGTTTTTATAACCCGCACAAAATATATAAAATTCTCGGCCCCTTAAGTCCTTCACTTATCTACTTGTAAAAACTGCAGGTGCTCACTCCTAGAGTACGTGTCATCTTCAAAGTATTTGGGCGTGCTTTTTGACGAACACCTACGATGGAGAGCGCATGGGGACTTCCTGGCGAGACGCCTACAAATGGTATCTGCTTACATGTTTAACGCCTTCGTTTTCTGACCGATACGCGTACTAGATATAAGACATGTCAGGCACTGGGGGAGTTTATACTACGATACGGAATAACGGTTGATGGTTCCTGCTCGTGCTATAAAATAAGAAAATAAATACTATTCTGCGAAACGTAGCAAGAAACATTGCGTATGGAACTAATTTTTGCTGAACTTGAAACTGACCTAAAAAGGCGGTCGATACGGATTTTGCCAGTTGACCACTTGTACATCTATACCATATTAGTACACAATTATTTACTAGAAATACACGTTTAAGCAGCCACAAAAAAGCAAAAGGTCCTGAGGGAAATAGAACGTTTCGTTCTGCCAAGGGTTTTTATGAACTACAGTAAAAGGTTATCGTGGCGATATCACACCGCATGCCAATCTTATTATGCTGCTTATGCTATGTCGTCTATAGCAATGAGTCATTCCGTTAGTACCGCCCCCCCCTGTTTCCGGCTGTATAAACGATGCCAAATAAACCTTGGTTGTTGTTGCGTTCCCCAAGCCAGCAGTTCGGAGGGACTTCCTATCAGCCGAGAGCCGGCTGATGCATGGTGTCAGAAGAGGCCCCCGCGACCACAACAGAACTGGCAGTAAGGGGCAGTTATGAAACCACTAAAGCAGTCCGACCCTTTGCTCCTGTCGGGAAACGTTCAGAAGAACTGGACGCTCTTCAAACAGAAGCTCGACTTGTACCAGCAAGCGACGGCGCCAGAAAAACCAAGAACGAAAGCTACCAAGGCGGCCACACTTTTGACCATCGCCGGGAACGACGCCCTAGGGATCTTCAATAACTTCGCCTTCGCTGAGGGTGAAAGCAAGGAAGATCACCAGACCCTTGTCGCAAAGTTCGAGGACTACTGCGCGGACCAGCAGAATGAGGTGTACGAAAGATACGTCTTTCGGAGAAGAACGCAAGACGAGGCGGAACCGGTGCAGCCGCTTATCCGCGACCTCAGGAAACAAGCAAGGTACTGCAACTTCGGAAAACTTTCTGATTCAATGATTCGCGATCAAATCGTCTTCGGCACTAACAACAACGAGTTACGGTAGAAAATGCTGAGTGAAAACAGAACTTGATGCACCAGAAAGCAGAACAAACCTGTAAAGCCGCAGAAGCCTCCGCCGAACAAAATGAAGCATGGTACGCCCGCGAAGAACAGGTGGACTAAACCACAAAAAGCTACCAGCGCCGTTCGGATGTTGCAAGAACCGAACAGTGCTTTAAGTGCAACAGGAGACCCGAAAAGGGGAAATGCCCCGCTTTTGGGGAGACTTGTCACGCCTGTCAGGGACGCAACCACTTCGCAGCTTGCTGCAACAAACAAGTCAGCGAGGTGAAGCGCGACGACGACGACTTCGACATCTTGGACGTGGGTGTTTGCGGCATCGAGAACGAACAGGACTGGACTGCTAAGGCCCAGCTAGCGGAGCAAGCGGTCTCGCTGAAGGTAGACACCGGCTCCCAAGCCAACCTGTTGCCCCTGTCGGTGTACAAGCCGTTTTTAATACTAAGCAACGCGGTCTTACGCTCGTACAGTGGAAATGTCATCAAACACAGCGGCATCACAACACGGGAGGTTACGGTCAACCAGCATCACTGCCGCATCGACTTTTTCATCGTTAAACGAAGTCAGGCCATTTTCGGGCTACAGGCGAGTGAGCTCCTGGGACTGGTGTCCCGAACAGTGAACTCTGTAAGCACGGGCAGCACCGTTCCGGTGACACAAGAATTCTCCCACCTATTCCAAGGAACCGGCTGTGTAAAGCGACAGTACCAAATGGTACTACGTGACGATGCCGTGCCAGTGGTCCAGCCTGCACGACGGGTGCATTTGGCACTGCGGGTGCCCCTGCGGGAAGAACTGCAGCGCATGGAGAAGGCCAACATCATCCGGAATGTGGATAAACCCACTGACTGGGTAAGCCCCCTTGTTATTGTGAAGAAAAGGGACGGCAGCCTTAGGCTATGCATGGATCCTAGAAATATTAACGCGTGCTTTAAGCGTGAACCCTACCAGATGCCACAGCGCAAAGATATCGAGGCTGAGCTTTACGGGGCAAAGTTTTTTTACCAGGCTTGACTCGGGCTTGACTCGGGGTTTCATCAGATTCCATTGGATGAAACTAAGTCAAAGATCTGTACGTTCGGCACCCCGTTCGGTCACTATCGTTTCCTTCGGCTTCCGTTTGGAATCTCGTCAGCACCCGAAGTATTCCTGAAAACGCTGAGCGAGATATTTGACCCATTACCAGGGGTAAGGGTTTACATAGACGACATTTTGGTGTGGGGAAGCTGTAAGCCCGAGCATGACGAGCGCCTCAAGGTCACTCTCCGGAAAGCAGGACGAGCGGGCTTGACGTTCAACTTGACAAGTGAAAGTTCGGCGTGCAGGAAATTTCTTTCCTGGGGACGTCATAAGCGAGGCCGGAATCCGCCCCAGTCATATGTTAGTGAGTTGCCTGCGCGAGATGCCAGCACCAACCGATAAGCTCGGCGTACGGCGGATGTTGGGAGTGGTAAATTATTTTGCAAAATATTTACCTGTGCTCAGCGAGAAAACAAAGATTCTACGAAGTTTAATACGTAAGGACACGGTCTTCGAATGGACAGAAAACCACGCACAAGAATGGACTTCGCTCTGCGAAGCACTCGGCAAGGAACCTTTACTAGCGATTTCTGTCCCCACAACAGAAACAAAGATAACGTCAGACGCCTCAAGGGATGGCCTCAGATAGGCGATACTGCAGCGTCATGGTAGTAGCTGGCGTCCTATTGCCTATGCCTGCTCGGGTAATGACAGAGGCGGAAAGACGTTATTCACAGATTGAAAAAGAAGCCGTGGGAATTGCGTACGGCTGTGAAAAATTGCAGTGGCTCAGCTCGGCTATGCCAGGATATACGTAGCGTAAGCTTAAGGTTCAGCTGGTTATTCTTAGCTTTCCTGGTTGTCTAGGGTTAGCTTGATTATCATGCTTACTGCTGCTTCAATGACACACACACGGTATACGCATTATGTGACTAGTTCGGGATCCGATGAGTTAAGCTTCTCCGCTCTTCTTATTGCGGAGGAGGCGCCGTGTAACCGAGCTTTCGGTTGCACGTCAAACGATCCCCAGACAGTGGCGGATCCAGGGGGAGGGGGGCACGGGGGCGTCCGCCCCCTCCCAAACCAAGTCGACCCCCCCCCCTCCCCCTTCTCGAAGGGCAATTGGACATGGGTGGACCCCCTGGTGCACGAGAAAGAATGGGAAAATAGTATCCTTACAAATTTTCCGGGCGGCGGAAAAAAGCTCACCGGAGAAAAGCCCACCGGGGAAAAGCTCACCGGAGATAAGCTCACCAGAGAAAAGCTCACCGCAAAACCGGCAGATGCAAAGGAAAGCTCACCGGCCTTTGAGCGGATGCGGAGAAAAGCTCACCGATTTTTTTAACTTAGCTGATTCTGCGACAAACTTGGCAATTTAACACAATTCGCATTCGTCACTTCATTTAAAAAATATGTCCTCTTTTTTGCAATATTCTTGAAGGTCATTGGGCATATTTGCTAATTCCTCAAAAATTAGTAATCACCCATTTTGTATATTAATGAAGCCGCAAGTATAATACCAGAACATCGTACACCGGTAAAAAAGACAAGAATTTATTGACAACTGAGGGTGCGCCGTCGGTAGCTCTGTCCAAAGGCGTAGACTACCGGGGGGGGGGGGGCATGGGGCTTGTGCCCCCTAGTTAGATCCGGAGGGAAGGAGGGAGGGGCTCTGCCCCCCCCCCCCGGGCCATGATTCTCACCGAGACACTGTTTACGTGCCATGTAACGAGCTTCTGGTAGTGCCATGTAAACAAAATAACGCACACAGCGACGGGCACATGACGATATACATACGCTGTAAAATGTGCGCCCTAAAACAAAGTACTGATAATTGCCGGTGCAAAAACAAATCGCGCAACCCCCCCCCCCCCCACATGGAGAACTTCTCAGCCTGCCCCCCCCCCCCCGGAAAATGGAAAGTCTACGCCGCTCGCTCTGTCAAATAAAGAGGTTTGTTCTTTGTGAGCTAATATGAATAGCGGTGTGTAAACCGTTTCAGCTCCAAATATTGTGTAGCGCCTAATAGAGAAGTAGATGTTTATTGATGTAATCAGTGTCGGCTACGCTGTTTTCTTTCTGTTAATTTTACTAACAGAACTTTAATTGAGACAACAGCTTCGTCCTGTCGTGTTTGTTGTGTTCACTCTGTCGTCGTCGTTTGAGCGGTTTTCATCATTTATAACGTTTACCAACTCGCCCTATTCGCTACCTTACAGAAGACTACTTCTTATATAGGTCACGAGTAACAACGGTGCCAGTGTGCAGCTCTGAAGGTGATGGGTGGCTCACACGAAGGCAACGTGCGGAAACACCAGCACGAACGGCTAGAAGACGTGCATGTCCGTGGAAGAAAGAAGCCTCGATATCCTACTGACTGTTTTATCCTGTTTTCAAAGGTTAACAAAAGCTTCAAAGAGAATTTCAGGCACCGCGTTGTTGCGCATGCACTTTCGGATTTTCGGTGTTTACAGTTTTGACTTTTAGGTTTTAGGGAGACATAAGTTTTCGAACTTTTTCCTGTTATTCAAGTTCATAAAGTTTTCAGTTAGGCTTTAGTTGGCTGAGAGTAAGCCACAGAAAACAGTTGCCCACCATTACTAATTTGGGAGCAATATACTTAATAAGCTTAGCAAATAATATAAAAAATGACATTTTCTTTTTGACAAAGCTGGCGAATTTTAGTGATAATAAATTGACATATGTTACGCATGATCCAACAGCCTCCATATAAAAAAAAGAAAAAAATCGGTGAGCTTTTCTTCGCATACGCTGAATGGTCGGTGAGCTTTTCTCCGCATCCGTCGGTTTTGCGGTGCGCTTTTCTCCTGTGAGCTAATCTCCGGTGAACTTTTCTCCGGTGAGCTTTTCTCTGGGATTCAAATTTTCCGCCCCCCCCCCCCAAAACGGAGTTCTGGATCCGCCCCTTTCCCCAGGTGGTCCAAATTAATCCTCAGTCCTCCGCTGGGGCGTGCCAGATGTTCGTCGTCGTTGGTTTGGCCAGCTGTGTGCCATGTTTTTATGTATCAAGCAACCAAGCTTCCGCCCAGAACAACCGGACAGCGCGACCCATGATCTCGAGCAGGTGCATGCGCGCGGCGCGTGCATCGGGGACTGACCTAGGCGCCATACCAGTCCTTCCCGCTCCGTCACTGCTCCTCGCGCATGCGCAGCACGGCTCTCCAGGAGCCACGCGAAACTGCTCAACCTCGGCCAGTGTAGCTTACGCTACAAAATTCCATCACTTCATCTACGGACGGCGCGTTTTCATAGAAACTGAGCATAAACCTCTTATCGCCATTTCATCGAAGGACATAGGCGACAGGCCACCAAGTCTACAATATTTTCTCCTTCGCCTGATGATTTACGATTACAAACTTCAGTTTATTCCAAAAGAAGAATTGGTCCTGCCTGACATGCTCTGAAGGGCGGCTCCTGCTGCGTCAGGGGACACCGCTGGCTTTATCGGCGTTCAGGTACATGCTGTCGGCAATCTGTCATCCCTAGTAAGTGAAGCAACTAAACTGTGTTTCGCTGAAAAAACTAGTAAGGACCCAGAGTTGAAAAAGGTTGTCGAAAACATATCCGGCAATAAAGGCGTTGAAGGGGAACCTAAGCCGCTCCCTCGGAGCTTTCGGTGGTGGAAGGGATTTTGCTGAAAGAGTGCAAAGTTGTCGTTCCCAAGAAACTACTACCGGAAACGCTCGGACAGACTCACAAAGGCCATCTGGGCTTAAACAAGTGCGAGGCTAGGGCACGACGTCTGGTGTTCTGGCCAGTTCTATATTCGGACATTGAGTCGCTTGTAAGGAAGTGTGCCGCGTGTACAACTTATGCATACAAGGAACCAAGCGAATCACTTTTGACTGGTCAAGTTCCGGATTATTCCTGGCACAGGGTCGGTGTCGAGACTATTTTCCATCCAACTTACACAGGAAGCACGGTTATTAGCAAACTGTGTGCCATCTTTCCAAGATACGGAATTCCGGTGCAGGTTTACACAGATAATGGACCCCAGTGTTCGTGCCGGGACTTTGCCACGTTCGCCAACCGATACGACTTTAAATACGTCACCTCTAGCCCCGCGTTTTCCTCGTTCCAACGGTCTCGCGGAGAAGGGGCACAGATTATTAAGAGGCTCCTAAAGAAAACTGGAGATGTGCATGAAGATTTCTGGTTGGGCTTTCTCGGCTACCGTTCTTCTTCTCTAGAGGACGGCCGTGCCCCGGGAGAGCTGCTGCAATGCAGACGCCTGCGTACGAGACTCCCCGACTTCAGCCTTCAGCCGGCATCCACCGTCAAGAAGCATCGCCAGCCAGAGACCGCAGGGCAGCGACTCCATCCGCTCTATAAAGGACAAGTCGTTCGAGTGAGGAGTAAGGCCTGGTCTTCAAAGGCTAAGGTAACAGGTACCGCTGCGCCTAGATCGTACAACGTGGAGACGGAAAGTGGAACAACACTACGGCGGAACCGTCATCATCTTCTGGCAACATCGGAAACATTCAACTGTGACTCGTCAGCTGACAGCGATGTCAATAACTTCGAGGCCACCGGAGTGGAAATGCAACTTCATCCCAAGGCTCCATCAACAACCAACGAAACTCCTCCAGCGCAGAGAACTCCTCAAACTCCTCAAACTGTTCAAGGAACACGAAACGCAGCCCCGCCAGCGAGCGCCTAGAAGACCTACGCGAGCTACGGTTGCACCCAAGCGCTTGCAGTACGGGCAGCATTTCGAACAAATTGTTTAGCACTGTTTCCCCTTGTCGTTTGTTAACTTACGTTATTTTATGTTTTTCTTACTAAACAAAGGGAATGTATCGTGCCGATATCACACCGTATGTCAATCTTATCATGCTGCTTGTGCTATGTCGTCTATAGCACTGAGTCATGCCGTCGGTAACGCCCCTCTGTTTCCGGCTATATAAACGATGCAAAATAAACTTTGGCTCTTGTTGCCAAGCCAGCAGTGTCAGACTGACTTTCTCATCAGCCGAGAGCCGGCTGATACGAAAGGGTACGGCTTTTTTATGTTCCACATTATTATAACATTTTGCCAGATAGACTTTCGGATTTTTAGTCACTTAGGATTGTTAAGAGAGAGCTGAGAGTGCTGCAATAACCTTACTGCTTAACCAAATTTGCAACCTCTAATCCCTTCTCCTCTTTGTTTTGTGTGTCGTTATATGTGTTTGCATGTTGTGATTTTCAGTTCTAAATTTACAGAGTTTGTAACTGGTTGGGTTTTGTAACATGTACCATGACGGTTGTTTGTTTTTTTCCGAACGCTTGCCGGAGGTCGCTTTGTTTGGTGTAAGAGTGATAAGACTCTATCCATTGCAACAGTGTCTCGCCTTAAGCACAGCCATACTTTTCCGGGCCTGGATAATTCATGTAGACGTTCATTATGGACTGAACTTATGTAAGTATGTACTGGGTGATTCAAGGAGCGGCCCGATCTTTAAATCGACCGCGAAATTCCGTTTCTTAACCTATCGCGCTACGACTTTGTGCAGCGTTGCCCACAAATGGTGCTTTTTTTTTTAATTTGCAAAGAGCGAACTTATTTGAGGAAAAAGTAAAAACAGAAAAAGGCTTGGTTCCTATAGATGGCAGCGAAGCCACCGGTCTTCAAACCATAGCGCGCCCTATGGTTTGAAGACCGGTGGCTTCGCTGCGTTTTCATAGGAGCTAAGCCTTTGCACCATATGTGGGCAACGCTGCACAAAGTCGTAGCGCGATAGGTTAAGAAACCGAATTTGGCGGTCGATTTAAAGAGTCTGGCCGCTCCTTGAATCACCCAGTATTATGGTATTTTGTGGTCCCACCGACGCCGACGACGGATTTTTTGCGACGCGAGCTCTCAAACGCTATCGCGTTAAAAACCCACTGAGTGACGCAAGAAAGCATAAACCAAAACATCGACTGAATGCACTGGGAAGCCCAGCAGACGCCCGACTTCCGGGACAAGCAATGAACTTCCGGTGGCTTCACCCGCGCCATGCTAAAAGAGCAGCTATGCGCCGTCGAGCCCTCTATAGTAGAGATCAATGTGCTCTTTGTGTGGTGATGCAGCGCACAAAAACAGAGCTCGGGATCACGGTGCATTCACTCTGACTGGATGGTTCCGTCGGTGACAGCAAGCGCATGAAAGGTACGAGCGCCGTGACGACGCACTTTTCCCAATGCTTGATTGATCTCATCAGCTCGTAGCGTCAACTGCGCCTGCACTTAGGGTGAAACGAAGTATAGCTCCGCGCTTTAGCTCGGCGCTGCGTGGGCATTCCCTTAGCGCTTATTTTGTGCTCATTCAGTGTTGAATCGGAGCCCCGCTGAACGCGCCAACAAACTTTCGCCGGGCAGGAATGCGTTATGCGCAACTTATACAGTTCCAGTTTCTTTGTAACAGACTTCGTTGCTTTTTTGATGGAGGAAATGAGAAGAGTATACGTAGTTCTGTGTCGCGTGGGCATTTTGTTGCAACTACTTTCTGGCTTCATCCGGTTTTTTAATTGACTCTAAGTAATCGGAAATGTTGTAACTACCAAAAAGCGCGATGGACAAGACGTGGAACGAGACAGGACAGGCCCTTGCTATCAACTGACGTCTTAATTCTTGAGTAGTGAAAGGCAAGTAGGAAGTGAGGGATGTGCTATTTAGAAACACCGGAAAAGTTCGTAGTAATGTGAAATAATCTGTCAAAAAGGAATATTTTTGCAAATCATCTAACTTAAATAGAACATGAATGTTTCATGAAAGTTTTGAAAATCTTCGCCAAAAGAAGTTGAGGTAGTTAATTTCTTTGTTAGATAGCCTTATGACGCCCCACTAATGCAAGTATTATATTTAGCTTTGATGGTGTGGGTCTCATAAATCTGTCTGCTGTTTCGGTTAGAATACCGCTTGAGGACTTTAGTTTGTCTACACACTGGGGAGCATTCGCGGTCCCTCACGTGTATAGCTAGGTGTCCAGCCGGTGCCGACTTAAGTGACGAGGCATGCATGCTTTTGTAGTCTGATGTTAACCCACCTGCCAGTTTCGCCAGCGTAGACTCTCCCGCTGGTAAATGATATATCGTATACTCGTAAACTGCGAGAGTGTGCCCTTTCACTGAGGTCAATACTTGCTGGACTTCTAGCTATACACGTGAGAGACAGCAAATGCTCCCCCGGCATGTTTAGCCAAACTAAAGTCCTCAAGCGGTATCATAACCGGAACAGCAGAGAGATCTATGAGGCCCACGCCGTCATGAGTCATAGGGTATACGTGCATTAGTGCACCGTCCATAGGGCTGTCTGACAAGGAAATGAGCTACCTCAACTTATTTTCATGCACAAATTTTATGAAGATTTTTAAGACTAGCATGAAACATTTATGTTTTGTTTAATTTATATGATTTCCAAAAACAAATTTCACAATTTCCGCAAACAAATTTCATGATTTCCTTAACTTATTATCACCTCTACCTGTAATTTTAATTAACACTGGCCTCGCTGCCTCCTAGTCTTTCATCCACTAATGAATTAAAACGTCAGATTATAGTAAGCGTTTTTCTATCTTGTTCTACGTCTCGTCCTTGTCCTTTGCCTTTTTCGATATTTATTATGTGTAACCAACCAGCCTAGCAGTTAATTTTAATCCGGATATTTTGTACATTATTTTTATATATCCGTGACATTTACAAATGTATATACTGTACGCAAATCTTTTTCCGATGTGAGTTTCACGCACTGCACATTAGCATTTTTTTTTCTTGCGATACACGGTCAGTGCTCTGAACTGCTGATTTTCTATGCAGTATACACAGAGCAATGTCGAATATACTCAGTACTACATCCGTTTTCCTCTTGCTGACTACAAAACAATACATAATCCTTACCAAGCACTCCTGCATAACTGGGGACATGGGCCACTGTCGAATAGAACTCGCATGAAAGGGTTGACATTCCTGCGTCGACAATTAATCGTCGCACAGCATTCTCAAGTTCGTTCATGCTTGGTGGCGGATCGCGATGCCAGATGTCTGGAAAGAGATCCTTGGTGTCCTACGCCGAGAAGAAAAGGAATGTATTCAGTTTAATTTTTATTAGTGTTTTCATCATTTAACCTTGAAACTTTTGTTCGGCTGCTTGTTTCCTTGTTATATAAAGGATGTAAGAAGCACGGACTAGACACAGAAAAAGAAAGAGACGCTTGCAACGCGTTCAAATGGTGGCAGTGTGGCACGTGTACATTCATTCGTCCCTGTCTATAGCTCGTGCTTTCGTGATTTATTTTAAATCAGCATTTGGATAGATTCTTCTCTACCCACGCACGGTTTTGGGATCAAATTTTAATTCTGACAAAAAATTTATGCTTTGGGAATTTTTTTTTTTTTTGAATGAAGAAGAGCGGAAAGGGCAAGCTTGACAGACGGTTTGTTTTCAAGTTACTGACCAGCCGAGGCGAAAACCTACGTTTTTTCTCGCCCGTCGGGGACCACATGTTTGACCGTTCGCTATTTTGTCACTTTTAAAGCTACTGAAGTAGGACTTTTGGGGAAACTCCCAAAAAGGTTTTATTATATATATAACTAATTAAAACAAAACTCCCATATTTCAAAAAATTAGAAAAAAATTTCGAACCTCTTTGCCTTTATTGATATTTGCTAGCGTTTGGCGAGTTCTCAACTGTCACCCAATTAAGGTATTTAATGACCTTGATATCCGGAAAAAAAACTAAAATTAGTTATTTTTATTGAATTCAAGTTCAGTATTATATGTACAATCAACAATTTGATAAAAGCATTTCAATGAAGAAATGTTTCGAAAATTTAACAACCTCCAAATAAATATTTCTAGTTATTTCTTCTTCGCAAACTTTATTGTAGACAAGATATGATAGTTGCTGAACAGAAAATGTAGATAGAAGCTGAGTATTTTGTTTGTGTGACCGCAAATCAAGCTTTATTTTTAGGATGTAAACGTTTTGGGTACCTCCTTGTGTACAGCCCTGAGTGCCACACCATACTAATGGAATAAGCTGAGCTAGTTGGTTCTGATGCATCTTGGGTGAAACCAGCTGAACAATGGAAGTAATATGACAGGAGAAAAGAATGGCGAACCGACCGCTGGACTACCAACTGTTTTATTACATCTTCATCTTCTTCTATTAATTTGTATTCATTCCCCCTTTTTCTTTTTCTTTCCCATTGTTCTTATTTTTGCTCTTATTTTTCTCCTGATTTTTATCAATTACCCACGAAGTGTGCCTTGTAGAAAGAGTTTTTCTTTGGCTTGCAAGGTAATTGAAGGTGTGCTCACGCACTTGTCATCTTCTTCGTCTATAGCAAGGGCCTCTAACACCTCCCTTGCAACCTGGTTTTTATGGTGTCCTATAATGCGAAGATGGTCGAGCTCTGCTTTACACAGGCATGTCCGACAATGGGCAGCTAAATGTCCTGGTCCCGGAAGGTTCCTAAGGTTCGCTGCATGTTCGCGTGCTCAGTCGTTAATACATCGACCGGTCTGTCCGATGTTGCAGTGCCCACATGTTAGAGGTATGTTATATAAATAACTTCCTTTTCACAGGGAGCGTATTGTGTTCGGTGCCTGGTGTTACACTTTTCTTTGGTGTTGATTGGTGCTTCATTAATTTTGCGGCACATTGAATAGGCCTTATTAGGTGCCGAGCAGAGGACTTGCGCGTCCTGCCGGTTCGCTATCTTTTTTAACTTATGGGTAACCCCGTGAATATATGGTATCACTACAAAAGGTGGTCTGGGTTTTTTTGTTTGTTGACTCGTAGCATTATTCGTCTTGATGGTGCGGCATATTTTTTCACAGATGGAGGCCATCATAGGTTTCGGGTATCCCGCGTTAAGAAGTCGAGACACTTGGGTGTCAAAACTTTGTTGTACTTGATGTGGACATAATTTCTTTAGACTTGCTGTGATAGCTAAGATGGCCACAGCTTGTTTTACGTTCTTTGAATGTTCCGATTCATACGGAAGAAATGCCTTCCCCGATCGTGCTTGATATTTCCAACATACATGTCCTGTTTGGAATGTCAAAACTAAATCCAGGAACCTAATGGAATTGTCCACAGGAGTCTCATAGGTGAAGGTTAGACCCATACAGCTTTGTTGGAACAGTGTCATGGTGCTGTTGAGACATCCGTCTTCTTTTTCGTTAGCTTTTGCGGTGCATAAAATAAGAAAAGCATCCACATATCTAAAGATACCCGCTATGCGTGTATCTTTTAGGACCTCCTGGATGGCTCGTCCACCCATGGCAAGAAACATATCACATAAAAGTGGAGCCACTTCTGAGCCAATGCACACCCCACTCTTCTGCACGTACTGGTGTTCTTGATGAGTAATTGATAAAAATGAGGAGAAAAATAAGAGCAAAAATAAGAGCAATGGGAAAAGAAAAAAGAGGGGAATGGATACAAATTAATAGAAGAGGAAGATGTAATAAAACAGTTGGTAGTCCAGCGGTCGGTTCGCCATTCTTTTCTCCTGTCATATTCCTTCCTTTGTTCAGCTGGTTTCACCCAAGATGCCACACCATGTAGCAACACAAAAATCTAAAACATAATATGATGTACAAATCAACACGACCTACATAAGCAGAAAGCCTCCGCAACGTCATCAGAGTCCAGATCGATTGAGGTCTGAGATTGGGCACGAGTGCTGCGTCAGTGTTCGGCCGGGTCTCGTGTTCAATCAGCGCGTGGAAGGTCGGACTCGGGCCCAATAGCCGAGTTAGCGCGATCCGACTCTGATGACGTTTCATGAAGGAAGAGGAGGCGATGCGGAGGCTTTGATTCTTCTAAGTGGTGTTGGCAAATAAATGGACAAAAAGGATTACAATTGGAACAATTTAGCAGAAATCGGTGGCAGTAGAATATAAATATAAGACGTAGCACATTTATTTTATAGGCTACACACTTTGTAAAATGTTCCAAAATTTACCAGTCACTATATTTGGTGCCAAGCTATACGGTGCGTGGTCCGCATCCTTCTCGAGCAGCCCGATGAAAGTCAACAAGAGCGTGCTTGAAATGGAGCTTCCACTGAAATCTTAGACTGTCACCGACCAATTTGTTTGCTTTTTGTAGACTGCAGTTCAAGAGACCAGGGTAAAAATTTGTATTTACTCGTAGGTATCATATTGCATTACCATATCAAAATATGGCATTCAGTTTCAAACATCGATAGTAAGAACTTATGTTCTACTCGTTATCAGACAAGCGAAACAATATTACTTATTGTCTCAGGGTATCTCAGAATAACCCCAGTGCAGTATTCTGAAAAGTGAGCGAGCGGTCAGGCATGCGATCCGCGATAGGTGAAGAAACGTCAGCTTTGGCTTCGGCCGCTTTAATTATAAATATCTTAAAACAAATCAGCCAAGCATGCCGTTTGTGCTCTCTTTCAATTGAAGAATGTTCCAAATATATAATATATATATAAACACCATTAAATACTCACACCAATGATGTCTTTCCAGCGTTCCATTTTCGCCAACTCCAGCCAAACGTCGTACAGAAACAAACGGAGCAGTGAACAGAAGCAGACACTCTCCATCATCTGTCAAGAGCCTGCCAATGTTCCTGAACGCCGCCTCCTGGTCTCTAATCCAGTTCAAGCAGCAGAAGGAGTAGATACGACTAAACTTGCCGTGTTTGTCCAGGAATAGGGTAACGCCCGGCGTGGTTATGTCAAGTACCTCGTAGCGGATTCGCGAATGTCCGTGATTTCTTCTTGCATAATCCACCATGAGCGTGGATGCGTCGACGGCTACAATCGAGTGGCAGGGTTGGTTCCAGGGCAGTAGCACATCCCTTGTGAAGTCTCCTGTCCCGCAGCCAACGTCAAGGATCCTTTGACACTGGCTAAAACGATTTTGAAAGGTCTGTCTTCTTCAAAGCGGCGATGTTTTCCTCTCTTATCCAGTTATGGTATCCCTCATAAGAGTTGGGATTAAAATATGCTGCCACTGAAGTACGTTCCGAATTCACTGTAGCTTGAAAGTTCATCACTGCCGTCCTTCTTGTTCCACCAGTTATGCCACCGGACGTGAGTAAAATATCTCAAAAGTTTTCTTAAACTCATAGTGTCTTTAGAGCCTTTGGACAACAGCGTCGATGACAGCAAACAACTTCAAATGCCCCCCCCCTTTTACCCACTGAGAGGCGGATGGGGAGGGGCATGTTAAAGGGGGCATCGCTGTGTATCGGCCATTGCCCCAGCAAAACAGGCGAACCGCGCGCATCGCATAGACCACGCGCAAACAAAATATTATTGCTCCCCGAATCAGCCACTTTCAACGCTGATATGATTGTCGTCCGTGAAAGAAGTGTTAGCGTGTTTCCCCTATGATGAGACTAATCGGCCATAGTGATTTGAGGTTGGCATCCCGTGCATGCGAGAAGATAAACGTCTTTCCCTGGCACTACGTAAATTTGAGTTTTTTATTGATTAGTTGGAGATATATGGGACAGAGTATACTGGGCTTGTGAGCTCGACATGGCCCATTTTGCCGAAATCTTACTATGAAAAGTAGACGTGTCGCAATGATTTGTCGTGTTTTTCAAGAGGAAAAAGGGCTACGCACTATTGTTTTGTTGAGTGTTCTGGGATGCTTAGAACCCGTAGGTTGAAGTTGCGCCATATAAAAACGAGCTCAAAGTTTACTTCAGTGCAACTTCAAGAAGTTCAAACATTGCGGTATGGAGGAACATGCTATTGCTCTACTTAATTTCAATTTATATCATTGACAACACTAGAACCGTCCTAGATGGGCACTCCTTAGATGTGAAACCTTTTCTTTCGGGGGTCCCTCCAGGAGCCTACTTGACCGGCTTCATTTTAATGTCTAGTACATTAACCTACACAACTAACAATGATATAAGAATGAGGGTTGTTACATGCACTAATGACGCTAGCATATTTCTTGATGTGAATCATTTTAAAATAATATAGACATTGCGCAAAATATTTTGCTAAAACGGCATGTATTGGCTTCAAGCAACTTTAAAATTATTACGATAAAAAAGAAGGCAGTATTTTCTTATATAAAAAATAAATTATTACGTATATTGAGGCAGTGCTATGCAATTTGTGTTATTGAACTTATCAACTGATTGAAATCTCTTAGAGTGATATTTTCGGGGCATACGGCATGGAACAAGCAGATCGATTATGTTCATTCTATGGTGAACCACACTGTATGAGTAGTACGACGTCACAGAGTCATGTTTGCAACCAAAGTTAAAATATTACTCTACAACTCCTTATTTAATATTTATTTATTTATTTATTCATACTGCTCGCCTTTTTCAAGGCTTTGGCAGAAGTGGTACAACATATATTCAAATATACATTGCTCGGTTACATAAAATCAACAGCGTCGGCAGTGCCCCACAGCACTGCAGCACTAAATACAAGCATCAATTCACACCAAAAAGAAACAAGCGTGCAAAGATAAACGTGAAAATGCAGTTATTTCAAAAATAGAACACGATCGGAGTCACACGACTGAAGGAACAGCAAGGCAAACGTGGAACAAGGTTTTGACAGAATCATATCTACTAGGTTCGCGACAAGAACCGTGACAACGAACCCCTCGACCACGTCAGCTAACAATGACTCGCAGCCTTGTTCCATTCACATATCAGTTACTGCCCTTTATCCTTTGTATGTTGAGCAACAATCATTACAAATCTGAAAAATAATTCATAAAGATGCACAACCAGAGCGTTAGAAAAAACTTAACGTTTCATGAAAACAACTCCGTAAATGAAAAAACGCCACATCCTCAACTTTCATGCACAAGCTTTGAACAATCTTAGATACGCAAGCTGATGCCGATACACGTTCACGGCAACCAAGCGAGCACTCACACGCGTTCCTCGTCGCACCGGGTTATTGATTAAAAAAGCTCTGCCCTCTGTTCATTGTGCGCATTCACATCTGGTACAATGGAGAGCCAGATTACTCGATGCAAGATTCGACTCAACCTTATAAAGCTTGAATCAGAGGTCTGAGTCCTCAGTCGGAGTATCAGAAAGAAGTTTGTCGATCCGGATGTTGCAGCTATCTTTCACTCTTCGACTTCTCTTGGGCTTCAAGGAAGAAACTTATCAAGTTGTAAGAATGAAAATGTTCAGCAGTTGATACACCGACAACATACTTGTGATATAGTTTGGAAAATCTACAAAAGGCAAAAATTGAAGTGTTTTTTTTTTCGGTTTGGTAGAACTTAAAAGCCCAAAATTTTAAGGCAGTTTAGACGCAACAAAGGCATGCGTTGCAGATTAATTGGGTAGTTCCGAAACCTTTAGACAAACCGTCAAAGGGAGTTGTAGCAAGGTTGGCTGGGTGGACTAATCGTCCGTTTGTGGGCGGCGTCGAGAAACTTTTCAAAATTCCTTTGTCTGGAAGGCTCCAGAAAGGTTTAGCTGGTGGGCCGAAACTTTGTACAAATATTAAATCGGCCAGACTTGATATAGTCACCTAGGTGCGAACGATTACAAGAATGTTGGAGACCATGATGAAAGGGGTCTTTTTGAAAAGAAAAAAACACTTTCAGAGATCTGTCTAGATTGGTAAATAACTTGTGTTTTCCTGTCCTGTCCTATGTATCTCTCTTCTTTGTCCTCGTCCCAGTCACGTTGTTTTTCAGTGTGAACTTTTACCAACTTGTCCAAACGTAAATTCTGATATACTCGTTTTGCATTGCTTAGAGTGATTTTAGGAAAGTAAAGCAAACGAAACAAAAAATAGAGCAAAAGAATTTGATGTTGCCGAGAGAAATAAAAGAGGGATATTTGCTGTTTTGCCAGTGGAATCTTTTAGTGTCAGTGCTTAGGCTGCTATGGTCACCTTCTTCCCACCGTGCACTAAGAATATTAAGAAGAGAAGACGGAACTTACTGCTACCCTTAAGAGATTAAGTTAAATTTGGTAGTGAAGGGAGCAACAAAACGAGGGCAGCTTTAGCTTTTAAGTTCTTGCTAAAAGACCCCAAGCCACAGCTTAATTTCGCTTTGCGGTCAACGAGAATGGGACGTGGCACTATGGCCTCTCGGATTTTCTTCAAAAATCTATTCAAATCCCAGAGGTTCAAAATCTGTTGTCGCTCAGACGCTTCGAAGAGTTCATCAAGATTCTCCAACCCTTCTTTACGGAACCCTGCAAGTAGAAATTGCTATATAGGTTTCGTTTTATTTTTATTTTTTTTACTTTTACAGATTTGCTTTAAAAAAGCCATGAAAGCTACACTTTTGCGGTTTGTGCGAGTGAGTTTTACGCCGAGGGGGACATATATGTGGGTGGCTAATCTTTGCGATAAGTCGGCTAATTAATTAAAATTCGTTAATTAACTTTCTTAAGTAGTGAAAATAGACATATGGTTCCAAACAGAAACTTGCTGAGCGTTGTCGAAAACCACTAAATCAGTCATTTTCCGAAAGACTTTCAGCGCGTGAGAAGCGTAGTAGTGCACTAAAGTTACCACTCGTGGAACAGGTACAAGGCCTGTAATTGCGGTAAGGCGCCCGCGCAATTTTTTTGTCTCTTATTTAGCTCCAGCCTTGTACCTGCTCCACGAATGGTAACTTTAGCGCGCTAATGCACTTCTCGCTCGCTCAAAATCTTTCCAAAAATAACTGATTGAGGGGTTTTGGAAGACGCTCAGCAAATTTCTAATTGGAACCATAAGACTATTTTCATTACTGAAAAGGTTAATTAATGAATTTTACTTAATTATCCTACTTATCGCAAAGATTAGCCAACCATAATAATGTACCCCGGGCCGTACTACCCACTCGCACGAACAGCATAAGTGTAACTTTCATGACTTTTTTTAAACAAATCTGAAAAGAATTTAAAAAAAAACTGTATATTAAAAAGCTGTGTTATTTGCTGATGTGTTCATGTTTTAATTTTGAACTTGCACAGAATAATGATTGCTGGAGTAAGTTGATTCAGTTCTCAGTTTCCAAGTGTTCGAGTTTTTGAATAATTGACACATGCAATGCTCAAGAACAAAATCTATGCTTTATTCAATAACGGTCTCCATATGGGGACCACCACCTCGCCAGTATCTGCTGAATATGAAGCAAGCCAGCCTTAACACGGTGTTAATGACTAACCATTTTAATGAAAAAGTACTTTGATTTCTCTATTCCCTGAACAAATCAGTTGTACTTAAGTTCCTTGACACGCTTTGAAAACACGCAAACCACGTGTGGTGCCAGTGTTGTAGGCATTACCGAAAAAAGTTACGAAATACGCTATTCGTTAATTGCAATATAAAGGAAAGCGTCGCCGACCTATGTTACCTCAAAATAATAGGAACGCCTTACCGTTGCTGTGATAAAAAGTAACCACGTTACCTTGCGTTATTTTTTATTTATAAATTGACGGTAAGAGCGCTTTGGGGGCGACAGCGTTCTTCGACACTGGCACAAAGGGCGTGGGCGATGGGGTTTTTCTAAACTGGAACTTTTCGCTTGAGGAAAAGTCACGCAAACTTTCGAAGGTATGTGAAATCGAGTGAAATATTTAATTACTTGGCGCCTCTACTTTGTTACGGGCTAGAGTTGAGCCAGTTGTAGCCGTACTAGGATAGGGCCAGCTTGAACTTGGGAGTCGAAAAATCTATCTTTGCTTTTCACATTTTCGTCTCCCAAGTTCACCTTTAGCCCCATCTACCTCTCTGTTCCAGCTTAAGCTGCTTATGTCCATACGCACCCGACGCTACGAGTTATTGAGGCCAATCAAACCGCGTTAAAAGTGCAACTCACCGGGACTTTTGTGCTTATGATTGGTTCAGCGATGATAAAACATGTACAGAAACATGAGGAACACCATGATGGTGCCCTTTTAACGCTCTCTGATTGGTCCCATGAGCTCGTGGCGACGGCTGCGTCTGGATCTATGGTAAAACGAAGTGAGAAACACGAAAAAAATTTAACTGTACTTTTTTTTTGGGGGGAAGATGTAACAAGTACCTAACTACGTCACCCGTTATTTAAAATAAGTAACGTAAGTACGTTCCCCGTTACTATTATGGAAAAGTCAAGAGTACGTTACTGCGTTAAAAGCGATCCAAACCATCGTGTGTTTTTGCGCGCGTAGGTCGTGCGCTTCCCGGAAATTCTGTATTTCGTGACGTTTTTGCTGTTTCCGGTGAGCTTTCTGTCACAAGCATGCGCGTTGGTTAGGACGGTGCGCGTTCGGGCAAGCGGAGCGCCAGACGACGAAAAAGCGCGGAGCCGGAACTGGTCCGGACCTGTCCAGGCATGTCGCCCCATTGCAGGTGCGGCTGAACAGTGAGCTCTACCAGTCCCCCGCAGAATCGGCCTGCTTCCGAGTGTCTTTTTCGACGTGCATATCTGTTCTGTCGAATTTCTCGTGTTCTGCGCGTCGCTGTGAGTTTTTTCGTGTCTCCGCAAGCTTGAGAAATGTGAAAAGAGCGACGGTGAGATGCCGTGCAAGTGCTGTGTGCCGCGATGCCGCGGAAACTACACCGTGGACACCAAAGTGCACGTGTTCAAGTTCCCAAAGGATCAAACACTGAGGGACGCATGGATACGCGCTGCGCCGCGGGAAGACCTCTCCGTCACAGAGAATTCAAGGGTAAGCTTTCTTTTTGGTAGAGAATTAATTGTTTCATTGCAAATGGAAATTCAATATATGTATACATTCGTATAAATGTGGCTGGCAATCCGCACTTTATGTCAAATACCCATTGGTTTGTTCATTGGACGCAAAATTCCTTTCTAGGTATGCGAACTTCACTTCGGACATGAGGACATCATCCGAGAATCATCGCATACCGATGAAAGTACTGGCCGCACCATCACAGTGCCCTTATTCCATGTCCGTCTTCGCCCTGACGCTGTACCGTCGAAGTTCCCTAGCTGCCCGACCTACCTGTCTAGGGAAGCCAGAAGAAGAGAAGATCCCGACTCCAAGCGGGCGCGCATGGAGCATGCTGCTATGCAAAAAGCTATCGCGGAGTCCGAGGAGATGTTTAAGAGGGCACATGAAGAGGACACAAGTCAATTCTTTAGGAGAACTAATCGGACACTTGCGGAGCAAGGAGATGAAGTTTTGGAACATAATAGAAAAGGACGAAAGGCTTGTTATTATCCACATCGTCGACGATGAGGCCCCGTGGCTGAAGTACTCTGTCTGCGTAAAAGGAGACATGAGCGTGACGCTACATGTCATGAAAACGGCGGTAAAAAGTTAGGTGCAAATCTGGTCGTTCCAGAAATTGCTGACAGTAAGAAGGGTATAGTAGAACTCCTCGAAGGCATCGAGAAGTGGGACGGGGACTTGATTTCCAACTCAGTCGAGGAAATTTGCGAGGCTATTTGCCTACTGCTGGATCAGTTGTCCACGTCCCACGCAGAAGACGACGCCGACTCCATTAGATTTCTGCGAGAGCAAGTAAGCTTGTTCCAAGCGAAAAAACAGCGCAGACGCTACTCTGCAGATTTCATGGTGTTCTGTTGCATTCTTTTCAGCATATCGCCCCATGCGTACGCTTATATACGCAGCCATGGAAGCGTCACTTTGCCGCATCCCATGATGATCAGATCGGTATGCTCCTCTTATGGCATGAGCCCTCAACAAGAGCATCAGAGCGAAGCATTCCTCAGTTACATGGCGAGAAGAATTTCTGACCTCAAAGATGACCAGCGCTTCGTCACCGTAATGGTAGACGAAATACACATCAAACCTTACTTTGAAAACAAAGGGGGCAATATTACCGGAGCTGCGCTTAACTCAAATGAAGCTGCAAACTGTGCGCTCGTTTTCATGGTGCGCAGCCTGAAGTGCAAATTCAAAGAAGTTGCGCACATCGTGCCAGTGCACAGACTAGACGCGGAGTTCCTGCACAAGATGCTGAAAGATGTGATTTGCGGGCTGGAAAAGATTGGGTACCGCGTTGTGTGCGTCGTGAGTGACAACAACTCTGTGAACAGAAAAGCAATGTCCCACTTCGAATCGCCCGCATCTAACAGAATTGTGTATCAACACCCATCAGACCCTGCAAGGCCGCTGTTTTTCGTTATAGACCCGGTACACATACTAAAATGCATACGAAACAACTGGATCAACCAGAAGAATGACCAAGTTTGCTTCTACTTCCCTGAGATGCAAACAAATGCGGCACAGTCAGAGCGCATGCAAACAGCGTCATTTTCGACAATCAGGGACCTTCACAGCAAAGAATGTGACCAGCTGTTGAAATATGGCTATGGGCTATCGAGAAAAGCCCTTTACCCGTCGAATATTGAAAGGCAGAACGTAAAGCTTGCCTTGCAAATCTTCAATGCTTCCTTGCCTGTGGCGTTGCATGTTCTTGGAGCGAAGCACAACCTGTTCTCATTTGAGGCCACTGCTACTTTCATCGACATCATACTCAAGTGGTGGAAAATTGTGAATGTGAAAACTCCGTGGAAGGGAAAGAGGCTGAGAGACCAGTTCCAACAACCAGTGTTCTCCGTGGACAACGATCCAAAAATTGACTTCTTGCACTTGCTTTTGAAATGGCTGGATGAGTGGAAAAACAAAGGCCTTGACAAAGGTACTCTGACAAAGGAGACTCACGCTGCGCTCGAGCACACTACCTATGCGCTTGTGGAGCTCGCTAGGTACAGCTTCGAAGAGCTTAAAATGACCTATGTTCTTTTTGGTAAGATACAAACAGACTGCCTAGAGGACCGGTTTGGAAAGTATAGACAACTGGCAGGTGCGCAGTATCATGTTTCTATCAGGCAGATTTATGAAGTCGAAAACAAGCTGCGCCTGCAGAGCACCTTGCCGACTATTTCCACTGACCAGCATTGGGAATGTGTACGGAAGCAGGTACAGGCATTGCATCCCAGCTGCAACGTAGTTGTAAGCAGCGAGACGCTTTCGAAGATACAGGACATCCTTCCGATCCTGGTCTACGTTGCAGGATATGCCGTGTACGTGACCCTCAAAAAGTTGAATTGCGCAAAATGCAAGGACGCGTTGACTGTGGATAAGACAATCACAGTGTCTGCCGCCCATGAACACTATGATCTCGTGAAGCAGTTAGACCGAGGAGGTCTAGTGTACCCATCGATGTTTGCGCTTAATGCTGTTGCTCACAGCTACGTTGTCGTAGAGCAGCTCGCTACGCAACCAGAACTGCTACTAATGCCCGAACAGCGCCAGGTCATCACGAAGCTGACGCTGCATTTGCTGGCCAACGAAGAGCCATCTGACTTCGACGCCTGCGAGAACGGCCACACGAGTGAATCTGTGCTGAAAGACATCCTTCGGTGCAGCACGAACGTTTTACTGAAGAACTTCTGTGGAAAGCTAAACGACAAGCTTCTCGACGCTGCTGACAAGTAAAAAAACGGAAAGCCGCAACTCTCCAGAAGAAATAGGTGTATTGCTCCTGATGAAGCGCAAACACAAACGAAACTGGATTGTGTAAATAAATGTTTCGCTCCTATAATTTTCGTCCAGTGAAATTTCTTTTACAGCACATGCATGCTCGTTCTTGCAAGAAAAAAAGTGCCCGCGCGGTAAATCGGTGCGACAACCTCTCTTGAACAGCGCTCCGCACTTTTACCAATCCGCCCTATCGTGTGACGTCACGGGAAGAGAGCTAAGGCCTTATACGTTTCTAGAGGGTGTTGAACTGGTGGCCTCCGCCGATTGGCCGGGAGAGGATATGGGAGAGGAGCGCCCTACTACGTCACAGCGCGTGTTCGTGCGCGTTCAGAAATAGCTGAAATCATCCAACTTCCTTATGCACCCCGGGAAGGCGCAAGGGATCAGCGCCACGTCACGAAATACGCAATTTCCGGGAAGCGCACGACCTACGCACGCACAAATACGCGCAGGTTTGGATCGCGTTTTGCCGAAAAAAGTAACGCGTTGCCGGTAAGGCCGTTACCTAAAGCGCGTTAACGCCTTCACTGTTGAATTCAAATACGTTGCCTCACCTACTGCCAGTTCTTTGCGCTTAATGACTCTTGTAGCATGCATTCAGAATGTGAAAATTAGTTCTTAAACCGGCAATAACAAATATAACTGAACTCGCCTCGTCAGCTGATGCGCTAAGCCTTCGCTTTCCGCCGTGTCAAGCGAGGTGCGGGCTAGGTCGCACAGGACGCCGCTCCGATTCAAACTGTTCAGCTTTGTCTGTCTATACAGAATGAACACATTCTTCCGCAGCACCTGAAGGTTTGTCGTTGCCAAGTGATCATTAACACCTGTTGTATTCGTGCTTGCCATTCCTCGTTCAACATACTTGGAGTAGAATAAACACGGAGGCGATTGCTTTAGTCCTAAAGTCTTTTTTTTTTTGACTATGCATTATAAATTAAATATCTGCGACTATTCAATATTTCACTCAAACTTGAACCTTTTTCTGCGATTCGGCACTATTTGATTCGAATCCGACTGGAGTTTAAATCCCACTATTCGCACACCCCTAATAGTATTCCTTAAATAAGTCTAACCTTCGTCGTAGAGTGAACCAGTTAGTGGATGACAACTTAGTTAAATTTAGAGCTGCATTGGGGATTGACGGTGGTAGTTTTATGGAAGTTCTTGGACTATACCTTCGGGGAAACAGCCGTTATTTATTTACAATAAAGACCCTTTCGGGCATTGTGTGGGGGCGGGGGGGGGGGGGGGTAGAAGGTTGAGGTGGAAGGACTTGTCTTTGCGCAGAGGCAGAGGGTTTGTATTGGTTTATCTGTGGCCCCAATTATTTCTTAGTTATTTCGGTGTTTTAGACAGCTAAGTGAATGAGAATCTACTGTCGTTGCCGCCAAATTGCGCAGTAGCGATACGTTACGTTGACTATTTTTTAACTGAGCATTTAACGAACTTGTCATGAAGGCATGGGTGGGTCGGAAAAATCAGCATTCTCTGGACCTGTCAATCACTAGTGAAATTTGTACAGTGGGGTTTATCCAGTATGTTGCTTTGAAAATGTCCTCGCTTCAGGGTTTTGGTGGAGTTGCGGTAAAGATGCACCGAAGTCTATTTTTCAGTATGGCAATTGCCATCCAAAAGTTGTAAGTATCGTGTTCTCTTCTTGAGAATGCACTGGAAAAGAATGTTCTGAAATACGTTCTCTTCTTGAGAATGCACTGGAAAAATTTTATTGTCATCAACTACAGAGAGCGATTATCTGTAGATGTGAACCTCGTTATATTTGGGGTATAGTTTGAATGCTTTGTTAAGGGGCGAGGGTTACTTTCTTTTGCTTAGGGAAAGATGTGTTCGCTTTGTTGTGTTTGGGTTCTATGTGATTACTTCTTTTTATTTTAAAAGATGAGGGTGCGATAGTAGGATTGGAATTGCCCAGACGTCACGGAATGTGGGGTTGATAGATGTGGTTTAGATGACGGCGGAAAGGCTGCGCAGTAAAAAGGCTTAATTCGAACATTGATCTGCAGCTGTGTTTGGTACGCGGCTGTCATGTCCCTTTCTTGTGTCCCGTATTTCTGGGTTTTGTAGTAAACTGAGAAAACATGTTTTCTTTATTTTTGACTGACGCATCGGCCTGATTTTCCGATACATAATTTAAAACAGGACTATAGAATTTTATATAAGACTCCATGTTCAGACTTCATTAACTGTTTTTACGCTTGTTTACCTGAGGTTTTCAAAAGAAAAGCATCAGAAAGGCCTTGTGGGATATGGGGGCATCGTACATATGATTCTGTTTTCATAGGGTAATATAATTGTTTATTCCTGGCCGCCAGGAAAAGAGGGAGAGAGAACAGGAGAGGTGCGGGCCTATAGTAATATGCTAGTCAATGCTTATCATCTTAGAACGACAAATAAACAGAAAGAAAAAATTATTCCACTCCAAATAAAAAATCGTAATAAACGGTGCTTCAAAAAAAAAAGAAAACGCGTATGTTTGAATTCGTTCGTGAGAAACGAGTTCAAGACAAGCAGGGAGGTAGCGTCCGCAGTTATCCCAGAGACGAGTCAACATGGCATGATCTGTCAGTGCATTTTGGTAACTGCCATCTCAATTCCGTTCTAAAAGTCGTGAATCTTGCCGTGCTAGATTCACTGCCGTGTGTAAATTGAAACATTGAATACTCGTCGGAGATATGCCGTTTTTTTTTATCTGCTGATTTGTCGGCTGTACCCGCCTGCCCTTGAATTTAGCTTGAATACTACAAAATTAATTTGTCTTGTCTGAAGTTTCGTAAACCGTGGCCTTTCAGTTATTTCTTCATTCGAAAGCTATCCTTCATCCGTTTCGCCTTTCGTCCCGCCTTTGTGTGTCTCGCTTCCAAGTTCCGCGTCACAAACTTTACACTCATATAATAAGCCTCAGAAAAAAAAGCAATAATGAAAGTAATGAGTAATTTTCTCAAAACTATCACCTGGAACTACTTCAATATATTACTACATTACGAGCCCAGCAAAGTAATTTATTTAATGACTCATTACAACAAAAAGTAATTTATTACATTACTCATTACAACAAAAAGTAATTTATTACATTACTCATTGCAGTAATGTCCTTACTACCATCTCTGAACTGTTCCGAGTTACCCGCTATAGACCATTTAACTAATGCGTTTTTGTGCTCTGCCATCTTTACCTGCCGCGCTGCTTTATGCGTTCTGATCTTGCGCCGGAGTTCCTTTTTCCGGAATATCTGACGCCGAGCATACGTCGGCAGCCAAGTGACTTCGGCGTTGTTCGGACCGGAGATAATCAGTAAAAAAGTACCAGGGTTTGTCGCAAACTATACAGAGGAATATTGCCTGCATATAATAGCAGCGAGGCAATCGCACTTTGCTGTTGTCTGACGCAAAGCAACGCAGAAGCAAAAGTCATTTTTTATGATGCGAAAGCATGACCGGTCCCATGGAGCGAAGCCGGCGTTGTTTGTAACCGTTGTCTGTAACCGTCTGTAGCAGAAAAACGGCACCTAAATTTCCATTCCCAATAAAACACAAAGAAAAAAATGAAAGCCGTTTACAACTCCCTGTAACGCCGAATTAGAGCGCAGCTCTTGAGGAGGAGGAGGGAAGGGTACTGAAGGGGGGAGGGTCATGTGACCTCGGGGGGTCACGTGACCTCGGGGGTCACATGACCTCGGGGGTCACCTGACCTTGACGATGACGATCCGATGACGTCATCGGTGACGTCACTGATGACGTCATCAGTGATGATGACGATGACGATGCGGATGCCAATGACGTCATCAGTGACGTCACTGATGACGTCATCTATGATGATGATGACGATGCGGATGCCGATGACGTCATCAGTGACATCACTGATGAGGTCATCAGTGATGATGACGATGACAATGCGGATGCCGATGACGTCATCAGTGATGTCACTGATGACGTCATCAGTAATGAGGACGATGACGATGCGGATGCCGATGACGTCACCAGGTTGCATGCAACCTGGATTGCATGCAACAGGTTGCATACAACTTGGTGCATGCCAGTTGCATGCAATTCAGCGTTGCAGGCAACCTGTTGCATGCAACTCCCGAAGGAACCCGAGGTCCTCCCGAAGAAACCCGAGGTCCTCCCGAGGTCGTGCCGAAGGGACCCGAGGTCCTCCCGAAGGACCTCGGGTTCCTTCGGGACGACCTCGGGTTCCTTCGGGAGGACCTCGGGTCCCTTCGGAAAAATTTACCCATAATGCACCGCGCGGTTACGCCGACGGCGACGCCGACGGCGACGGCGACGGCGCGCTCAAGCCGGAAACGGGCGCCTAAGAGCTGCGCTCTAAAACACAGCAACGCAATGCTTCGTCAAGGATGCCGTCGTGGAGCCGGCAGGGTTTGCCGCGCCTGCGCAGTGGAGAAGCGTGATGTCACCGCCGCAGCGCCGTGTACGATACGAAGACGTGGCGCGCTGCTTGCAGGAATGCTTTCGCATTCCTACGCCTAAGCAGTCTTAAGTGTCTCTGCCGAATTTTTATTTTTCAGCGATAGCTTGTGGTGCCCCCTTCCGGCAAAATACGGCGCTGTTCGTACACAACGGCTTACGTGATGAGGGGAGCGACTGATGGTGCCACCACACTTCACTCTGCGATAGCACGTGTTGCAATTTATGGCAACACGTGCTATCGCTCCCTCTCTCCATTTGCACCACTGGCTCGAGGGTCCGTCTCCACTGATGAATGTGCAACACGTGCTCTTGTTTTCATATTTGGAGGACAGTCGTCACGATGGAAGGAGACTGTTGCGTATGAGTTTACAGGTAGCCACACATTTTCTTAAAACGAATGTCTACCGTTGAGATTTATTTTAATGCTAATGGTATCTTTAAATCAAGCATGGCAGTATTTCCCACCAATAAATTATGTGACAAATATATCCAATGAGAAGTAGACAAGGTTTATCTTTTATTTTATTTGAGCCGAAAGTGGATAAGAGAAGAATATTAGCCAACATTGATGCTAAAACCTCCTTGATATAAATCATTTTTCACAGAGACATCGAGTTGCTGGGGTAAATTGAAGGACCCCACATTCGACATCATCGAGAAATGCGAGTCGATTGGCCTTACCATTGGTGCCATCATCACGAACATGGGCCCAGGGAACCCGGGCCTTGGAGGGAATGTGGCATTACTGTCACTAACCTTGGAAAGAGCTCAGACTTTTGTGAACATTTATGTACCCGCGGGTCTGACCGACAGTTGCACTTCCTAGCAGATACACCGCACATTCTCAAAGGCCTTTGAGGTCATCTTGTGCGAAGAGAGAATGTCGTCATTCCGGACGAGATTGTACAGAAGCACAACCGTCCATAAAATGAGATAAATTTAGAATCTTGACAATCATCATCAGTCCGTCACCACCCGTGCTCAAACATTCATCTGACAGTATAAGTGTAGTTACATACAACTTGTGCTCTCCCCTTGCTTATGTGAACATTTTGCTATATAGGTGTCTATCAACTATGTCCGAGAGGTGGCCCAAAGAGATAGAACAAGCGAGTTGAAGGTGGCACCCCACCTGAAGGATAGACACCTTTACTCCGGCCATTATGAAAAGATGAGTGTTGCATTGGCCCTGGCTGTAAGAAACCACACCACAGGGTCGGCAATATTGGCGCTCGTGAAGGAGGGCCAGATGAATTCTGCAGCCATAACGACAGCATGGTTTTTGGAGACCGTTTTTGAGTGGTTCCGCCTGTTATCCTCGCGCAAGTTGAACATGGCGATGAGTGAGATTAACGGTAGGAGACATGTCGACGTCGTGGAGTTTCTGGTTGAAGTGCTGGACCTATTCAAACGACTCATAATCCAAAAACCTGGCAAGAAGTAAGGGTGGAAACCTGTTCATACGGTTTTCCTCATCACAACATCTGCGGCTCTCTCCATCCATGATCTTTGCTTAGAAGATAGTGGTTTCAGGTACTTGTACCTGAGTCGGCTTTCTCAAGATACACTTGAGAAGCCGTTCAGTTTCATTGAGCAAAAAATCCTGTCCCTCAACCTGTGCAGTTTAAAACTGTTTTGCGTACAATTACGCTGTCGCAGTTTTTTCAACCACATACTCTAAGAAAAAAGGTAGTCGCACGTGACTACGCTTAGGTGTGGTAAAAAGTTGTCCCAAATATAACGACCCCTAGGGTACAAATGACGACCCTACATATAGTCAAAAAACAGGTAGTCAAATTTGACTACCCCGAAAAGCAACATGGCGGCCGGTTAGCGAGGCTCGGGTTTCCCGGTAAGGCCTGGCAAAGAGCACGGCTTTTCGGCCGAGTGAGAGAATAGGGCGCATGCGCCTATTCGACGTCTTCCAAGTGCCATCAGACACTCTAAACATCCGTCCTTAGACACCGGTACCGTACAGTCGGCCGTAAAAAAGATTGACACAAGGGAGCGATGGCCTGGCCGGCGATAAGGCGACACGGGGCGCTTCAATAGCGTAAGCAGGCTGGGGTCGCGATTGCCGGATTCGTCCTCTCTTGGATGCACGGGGGACGTCGACACACCGTTCCCAAAGCGCGCCTTTCGAAACAACACAGCCTGACTGCGCACATGTGTTCTGTTTTTGCTCGCTCGGGGAGAACAGCGCTATCCTTTTTTTATCAGTGCCTACCGTCACAAACGACGCCGTGATAAACGGAGCTGCCGTGATAAACAGGCTGCACGTAAAAAAAAAAGGAATTGCTACAAACGATAATTATCTCTCTCTCGAAGCACCCCTGCGATTCAAAAGTGGGAACGTTCCGACCACTCTCGTTCCCCGTGTTATAGCGAAATATAGCGCCGCGTGTGGCGGTTTTACCGCACCGGCCACGAATCACTTGTGTCAATCTTTTTTACGGCCGACTGTACCTACTAGCCGGAAGGACGGCAGCGTGTTTGCCGGAATCGCCGCGATTGCACCCGACGGCATCTCGCTAGATTGACTATTTTAACCGCCGATGGAGAACGCTCAAAAAGAAATCGTAACGCGAGGAATGGGCATGCTGACTCTATTAAAGACAACGTATGCTTGTCGTATGCGGCGATGAATCGCTGGGCCCTTTCGTCGATACCAACGGGAGGCGTTCAACTCGCACCAACGCCCCGCTATCTTTCTTTTGTAGCGTTAGCTGCACTGGCCGAGGTTGAGCAGTTTCGCGTGGCTCTCATAATGAGCCGTACTCCGTGCTGCGCAAGCGCGAGGAGCAGTGACGTCACACGGCGCACAGCTGGCGAGGCGGAGCCGCCGTCGCCGCGGGCTCCGCTGCCACCGCGCGCGCCTTGCCAATCTGCGCAAGCGCGAGGAGCAGTGACGCCACACGGCGCACAGCTGGCATGCCGGAGCCGCCGCCGCCGCGGGCTCTACCGCCACCGCGTGCGCCTCGCCGGTCTTCACATTCCAGAGGAGTGACGTCATAGCCGCGGCAGACGCACTGGCGCCGCCGCGTGCACAGCCGTGTGCCTCCGTTGCGCAGTAGCCAAGTCTGACGCTGCACCGGAGCTGCTTGATAGCGCCTCTCATTTTGTGCGCATAAGCTCACGCTACGTATATCCTTAAATAGCCGAGCTAAGCCACCGCAATTTTTTT
>JAZHYW010026137.1:0-11168 GCA_037355805.1 Ixodes ricinus | reverse complement strand
GTTTACTGCTTGCCAGGTTGGTGAACAGCCCGTATACAAGGTAGACCATATGGATCTTCAGTGTTTGTGTAACTGTTGATAGCCTGTTGGCATTCAAGAGGTACTGAAAAGTAAGGCATTAAACTAAATCAGCCAAAAGAACGTAGCAAAAAGATACGCGAAGCAAAGGTTAAACAATTTGAAACATATTTATTTGATCTTAAAATATTGGCACAGTGAATCCTGGTGAGCTTCCAGAAATAATATATGCATATAAGGAAACGTGACTGTGCTTGTGGTATTCTCTTGAGAAGACGAGAGTTCATTTCAATCAAGCTGTTTACCTATAGCCATTGCAGACGGGTCAGGACCACTGCATCCAGGTAAGCTGTCTTCTTGCAGGTCTGACGCTAGAATGAGTACCATATAACTTTTAGTAACCGTGTACCTGTTCTGATAAAGCATTTCACGTGTTAGCATAGTATATATAATCCGCGCGATTAAGTTTGGCACCTCAAAATGGCGTTCCCGTCACTCAACCGCGTAAATTATCACGAAGATTGTAGTAACGTATTACAAACTTAAGTTACGTCGTAACGAAAGCGTTGCACAGTGATGAGAACCTGCAGGAACAAGCTAATGGTCGCACTCAAGTGTTGTCAGCAAAACGTTTTAACTTTGTAGATATTATCCCCGCCTCTCTCTCTCTCTCCACAAGTACACAGTTGTACTACCAAGAAAATAAAGTAGCGTTCAATAAAAACGAATAATTTATCGGCAAATAAAAACCAATTTTACACAAAGGACATGTATTTTAAGTGCTTTATACACATATAAAATTACCATAATAATTGCCGAGCGAAAGAAAAGGAGGCACGACGAGGTGGCAATCAGCTCGATGAAACTACGCTTCATCGGCAGATCCTTTCGTCGACATGCAACGTTTCATCGATAGTTCGTTGTATCGAAAGGTTTCCCGCGTTCATTTCACCGACGTACGCGGCACCCGGATTTGATTTTAGAAGAAAGCCAAGAAACGAGTTTCGACGAAACGAAGCGTGTGTCCAAGAAAAAATGTGCCATGAGAAGTGTTTCGGCTAAACGATACGAACCCGATACAAAGCTATATGCGAGCACACCGAGCCCTTCACGAGAAAGCCTTTGTCATGACCATGATTGCTTCCTTAGAATTCGTTCAGTCGATCCCACCGCCTCCCTTGCTGAAGCCCAGACAATGGCTGATGCCATCAAGCTCCTCTACACACTATCCCCCTCCCCCTCCAACACATCTTCGTAACCGACTCGCAGCAAAGCGTCGGAAACGTATAAGCACTCGGTATCTACAGAGTTTCCCTCTGCACCATAACTACCGCCCTCCACCTGAGGCCACAAATGTTCCTCCGCATCACCTGGACACCTGGCCATGGAGCTATCGCAGGTAACGTTCGAGCAAACGCGCTCGCCCGAGTCAATTTCACTCCGGGGCCTACGATCTCCTGGCCAAACCAGTACCTGCCTGAGGACCAAAAACGTGCCCTCCGTCGCTTCCGAAGACAAACCATGCATCACCTCCTCCTCCTCTCCCTTTCCCGATCGCAGTCCGCCACCCTACAACAAGCCTAAACCGACTCTATCCCAACCCCAGATATTATGCACCGCATCCTAAACTTCCCCAGACACCCACCCATCCTGCTCTACCTCTGAACTTATCTTCTGGAGCTGTTCACGCTCCCAAACCCTCCTCTCTCCGCGCCCCCCAACCAACACACACTCTTTCCCTACCCCCCCCCCCCCCCCCAACCACCTGGAAAGAATGGCTCACTCACCCCTCACACTGTAAGCTCTCCCAGCGTCGCCTCTTGGAGCACATATCCAGGGTGTCTAAGGGCTTTGACCTAGACACCCTACGTAGCCCTTCACCCCTTTAAGCCAGAATGGCACAATAAAGACGTCTCTCTCTCTCTCTCTCTCTGTCACCCAGTCGACGGGTTCGCGCAGTTATGAAGACAGCGAACTCTCAATTTTCCAGGCCGTGCGGATTCTGGAAACGCTTTAGAACGGGTCCCTATCGTTTCATCAAAACTCGTTTCGTGGGATTGCGTTTCGCGGACAACTTTTCATACACACACGTTTCGTCGACACTGCATGGTTTCGTGGAAGCTCGTTACGTGAACACATATCCTCCTGCGACGTTTCGTCCCAGGAGGATATGTGTTCACGAAATGCGACCGTAACACACCTTGCGACGAACCCTCGCGAGGAGTGTCGACGAAACGAACGCGGAAAGCCTTGCGATAAAACAATCTATCGAAGAAACGTCGCACCACTTTAAAACAGGTTCAGCTAGTTCACTTCATTTCCACAAGCGCGAACGGATTCCAGAACACTAATTACTTATATCCGCCAGACCTTCGCTAGGCGAGAAGATAGTTCATTTTTACAAACATACTTGCAAAATCAGAGGTAAAGAAATGAGCTGTGAAAACTTACCCAATTCACTGTGCGAAACCGGGCGGTGCCAGCAATCCATGCAAGCACCGAGTGGAATGTCCGGGGCAAGCTGAACTAACTCAACCGTTCTAACGTAGCGCTCGCACCGACACTCAGCACAGTCACCGCGCAAAGCGCCGCGGAGGTCACGACTTGTTACCTCCATTATAGCACCTTTCGTCTGAATATCGCTTCTCTCTTTTGGTACATCCCGCGCTTTTGAAAATTTATGACTTCCCATTGGCTGGCGTTTTCCCGGGATCGGCGTCGTGGCGTCGTGTTGTAGCATGGTTTTTTTTTTCTTTCTGTCGGCTTGAGGCTCTCTCTTTACAGCCAACTCTTCGTCCCCCCCTTCTCCCTCCCCCTCCCCCGACGGTACGGTGAAAGATTCAAAAACAAAAACAAAACAAAAAAGCAAACAGAAAGAACAATTGGCCGCAGATTTTACTTCTTTGTTTCTTCGTTTTCGAGCACAAGTCAGGTTTCGCCATGGGCTTTGCTGTGCGCTCTAAGATTCATCCGCTACCGATCTATTTTAACCAAAACGCAAAATGTAAAGAAAACAAGGTCCCTTAACCTTGAAAAATCCTTTTCGCTACAGCGTGGGGAAAAAATATTCGCTACGAAGGGATTGTATCTTTTTTGATGAATTCATTCGCTACGTACCTATTTTTGTATGTTAGGTTGCTCAACATTTTGTTGTTATTTTACTTTTTTGTGTCTGTAGCGAATACAGGACTGTGGAAGCCGGCTTTTTATCGCTGTTGTAGCGAATATATTCGCTACAACAGCGAATATATTCGCTACAAGCGCTTTTATTCGCTATATATTCGCTACAGAGATTTAGAGTGTAGTAAACACGAGAATATACCCCACAACGATGTTCTGATGATTTGGAGATAAAAGGCTTAGCCAAACTTTTTCCATGGACAAAATTAGTTTTAATCCTCTTTTGATTACAGGGGTTTCGTGTATTCATACTCTCCATTAATGACTGAACCAGCTTCGAGCACCTCTGCAGTAAATCCCAACGTGATAAGTTGAGAAACCGATTTATGAGGTCCCTTGAAACCGCCATCAATCCATCTGCGCACGCGCATGTGCACATGCACCCAATCTGCGCAGACGCTCTTTCGTGGTCCGAGTTGTCTATTCTCTTAACTCTAGGCTCTCGAGTCGGACGCACGGACCTTACATAAGCAACGCCGCGTTAGACGCCGGCGGTTATAATACAAATATGGTGATAATATGCAAAAGGGACGTCGGGAAAATCGATGCAATCAGAACGAGCGCATGGGTACCTTTTTTAGGCGGGATGTCGTGGCGGGCCCGGCGGTTGTGCGATTTTGATGTAACGTCGCAGACGCGACTTCCGGAAACTTTGTGCGTTGACCTTCAAATATCAGCGGGACAAAAAGCTTGGCTTCCTTCCGAGAGCAGCACGAACTTCCGGCGAGAGCGCTGACTTCCGAAGAGCCCGTTTCGACCAACTATTCTTTTTCTATGGATTTTATCTTGGTACTCGCGTATATACGTGTTGCGAAGAACACGAAGAACAAGAAACGGGCTCTTCACAGGCAAATATCGTCCGAGCGTGTGGGTTATGTTTTCGTAAACATGTCAAGACTTTGAAACTCTAACATAATCTATTGTACCTTCTTTTTTTCTTCTTTTTTTTTTTGCGAGATCTAGCAATAAAAGCACGCGAAGACAAAAAAAAAACGCCTTTAGGCAGTTTTTTTTTATTATTATTCTTTTTCTTAGTTCTGAAATGTAGTTTTAAAGGTAAGCTGAAACGGTTTCTTCAGGCAAATTGAATTAGCTACAGTGTGCCCTTCTGTAGCTTTTCGTCCCCTGAATTCGAATATGCCCAAGGAGGTTATAAGTACGTACTATAGGAGGGGGCACGTTGCAATATGGGTGAAGCCCAGTCATAACAACGTTTAAACGATATTGTGCCCAGCGTGACCGCGGATCTCTCTGGCGATTGGTGCGCGTGACATGTCACGTGCGAGATGGATGGTTGATTGTAGGAGGATTCCTTGCAAGCTTGCGCGCGCTCCGTCCGGTAGGTTTTATCAGATCGAAGGCTAGACCGGAGGATAACTATGGTCACGTGATGTGGTCATGTTGGGCTGATAAGTGAGGAGAGTAAGGAGAAAAATGAGAAAGAGGCGAGGCGTCAAGGGAGCATGGCTTGTGGAGGCTACGCTGCTGACGTCATGCCCTCTCCTACCCTTCTATTCTTGAATATCCCGCTGAAATTTAGCATAAGTATACGCGAACACCTCGCTGCCGCCTGTGATTGGTCACGGGTGTCTTTACATCATCCGAAGCATCATAATTGGTGGCGTGCGCGAACTACAGGTGGCGCTTCTTTAGCTATCATCATCATCGTTTGTGACGTCGCGGGTAGGACAGACCACGCAGATCTTGGATCCCTCGGCTCGTGAGCTCGCTTCATGCGCTGTTTGGGCAACGCGCGGCAAAATTTCTTTCACGCGTTGTGTTTATTTGGTGAAGTGATATTTGTAGTAGGACATTTTACCAAAGCTTGAAAACTTGGCACGTGTAGTCGTGCTAACAAACACCTTTGGCGCTGAAGTGTCGAAGCGCTCGGTTGGTGGTGTGCTGTTCTCTACCCCAGTACAAAAAGCTGGATAATGAAAATAGAATATCCAACGCTTTACCACACTACAACATCTGCTACAGTGAATAGGGTGTATTTTTATTAGGATTCGGACAAAATAAAACCGAAAAGGAATGTCTCACTAAATTGAAAATAGGAAAGAGAAATTCGAGAACCTCTCGCGTATGTAGTAAACACTTCAATGAAAGCGATTCCGTGTATCCTGTTGTTTCCAATGTGTTCTGTGAGTGCTGGTTTCTTATTAGTTCCAAGTTGATTCTTTTCTTGAATTTTGTAACCCAGTAAACAAACATTTCCTCAAAATAACTGTCAGGAAGAAGCTGCTGGTTGCATGGCTTCCGGAGTCATTTGAACCAAATCTCTGCTTATTCACTCCGGTCGACGCGAAACGCGCAAAGACTCCCCGCGATCGAGGTCTGTTAAATCTAATAAATCGGTGACATATTGAGCGTCCAAAAAAATGAGGTATACACCTGCTATGAGTTACCACCGTCTGAAAGTTTAGTTTTACGGACACAAAGAATTGCGCATATATGCGTGATGCGCTTCTCAACGAGCGATTTTAAATTTGTAAACGATATTTAGTAATAATTGAATAGAACAAATTAATCAATCGCCTGAATTTGCCACCATGGCGGACAACTAAAAAAGTAATAAACAATTCTTTTTTTTTTTTTTAGCAGAAGTTGCGATGTGCCAAATTTTTTTACCACGTATTCGATGCGAGAAGAGCTAAGCGTCAGTTGCTGCACTTTCTTTGCTCGTCAGCGACTGTCGAGTCACACTTGGATAGAAGCGTCGGAATTGGCAATCTCAATGCTGCTTGTACTCTAGTAAATGCCAAAACCTTTTTCTACAGGAGCCTCCACATATCCGAAAAAACAAGAATCCAGAGAGGTGTAAATTGCCCTGGCGTATATACGCCGCGCAAGTTGTAGTGTGAAGTTATGGCTTGTTTTTGAACATTTTTAAGTATTTTAATATAAATAGCAACTTCTAGGTGCAGTTATTCATTATAAATATCACTCACAAAAGTTTCAAAGACGTTTCTTTAGCAAATAAACCGTTTATAGTCGCTACAGGTGCGACTATAGCCACTCCGTGCTAAAGGTGCGAACATAGCCACTCCGTGCTATTACATAGCGCGTCGAAGTGAAGCACTTTTTAACGATTAAAGATTAAAACAGCGCAAGGACACGGACAAGAACAAGAAGGTAGACGAACAATCTTGTCCGTGTCCTTGCGCTGTTTTAATCTTTAATCATGAAATACCAACCAGCCCAAACTTCTACTTTAGTCACTTTTCAACACACCATTTTCATAACGCCCTTGTTGTTTATGACGTCTTTATTTCGACTTTCTTTTTCTCCAGTACTTGTCGTTATAGGCATCTGTGAAGGCAATCCGGTACCCCCGCCCCCGCCCAAATTAGTTACGGTGGGGGAATGCCCTTTCATTTTTACAGCGATAGCTGTTATAGGCTGTTCCCACCACTGGAAATGACGTACGTTGTTGGTGTTGTAGTAGTAGTTGTCATTATTGATGTTAGTTGTAGTAGTCGTTATTGATGTTGCAGTTGGCGATGTAGGGTGTCCGTCGTCGATGTTGCCAAATCCTTGAAAAAGATCGCCCGCCGCCCACGGGAATCGAACCTGGGTCCGCTGCGTAGCGGAGGCGTTACCACTAAGCCACGCCACAACTTTTTTTAATAGCATTTACAACACAAACATGTTCAGGCTAAGCGTGCAGTCCTTTGATTACCACATTGCATACCGGAAAAGGTAAAGGCTGGGATTTAGAAAATATAGTTAATTGGGGTAGCTCAGACATTTAACCACCAATTATCCAGGTGAACGCCAAAAAAAAAGTACGAGATCTGTTAAAAAGTTTTGAATATTCTTGCAAACGAACTTGTCACCTCCAAGACGTTAAATCGTACAGCCGCAGGCCCTTGTTAAATCTCAAACTCTGTTGTCCGTGAAGCATGTACCTTCCCAGCAACGGTGACATAAGCAAGCTCGACAGGCTTGCAAAGACCGGACGACCGAAAGTCACTTGGGACGCAAGCGGCAGCTCTAATTGTAAACAGTAAAGGGGTGCACGCGCTCCTTGAAAAACAAAATTAAAAATAGGAGATAACAAAACGCTGTCGTAGCGTTGTCAATGCCAAGAGTTCGTGATAGGAGACGCGCTTTCACGCGCTCCAAAACAACAAAAAAAAAACGAGAAAAAAA
Organism: Ixodes ricinus; assembly: GCA_037355805.1. NCBI lineage: Eukaryota > Metazoa > Arthropoda > Arachnida > Ixodida > Ixodidae > Ixodes > Ixodes ricinus. The sequence continues at coordinate 3,815 of JAZHYW010026137.1, read as the reverse complement.
AAACACGAGAGCTTTCGGAAGAAATTGGAGCAAAACAAAAGCGTTTAGAACAGAACAGATTTCTATTTTGTTCAGACCGCTTTTGTTTGTGCTCCCTACGGTACGTGAAGGCGACGCCAGTGCCCAAGGGCTTCTCCGAGACCTGTCGCAGCCATCAGCCATCGCTGTAAATTAACACAAAATTGCACCTTTTCTTTGTATTTGGTATGCATTGCTTCAGGGGTAATCGGGTGTGCATCGGTTATTTTCAGAAAAGAGTAGTAGTTTTACTCTCGCTGACGAACTATTAAACGCAGTCAACTTATAAGGGACTTATTTGTGACAAATCATGGTTTTCTGGTACAAAATCAACCAGATCAAATTTTGGAAATGTACTTCGAAGTCGAAAGTCGTACTCTCAGAAAATGTACAGGGTGTCACAAAAGAAAATTTACACGGTCTTTTTTACCGCAAAAATAAACTAGGCATCGCCGAACGCTCATTCTCCGCCCAAAGGTAGCGCTAGAGGTCACAACCAGATGCCAAAGTTTCAGCCCGATCCGATACCTCATTCAAAAGTTATAAGTGATTTTCTGAAAATTTCAACGGGAAAATGGAGTCCATTTTTGCCCGTTTTCAGTTTCTGGTGCCGTAGAGCCCCATGTGTTCGAAAACTCCGTCGGCCGCCATTTTCCCATTGAAATTTTCAGAAAATCACTTATAACTTTTTGAATGAGGTATCGGATCGGGCTGAAACTTTGGCATCTGGTTGTGACCTCTAGCGCTACGCTTTGGGCGGAAAATGAGCGTTCGGCGATGCCAAGGTTATTTTGCGGTGACAAAGACCGTGTAAATTTTCTTTTGTGACACCCTGTACTTCGAGTAAAGTAACGTGTTTGTACGTCAGATCGTACAACGATGGTTAGAGTCGTATCCTTTAGTTTCTGTGAAAAAAATAAATGTGAAAGCCATGTTCTTGGGAGGTGCGTTCAGCTACATGCAAACGCCGCAGCTAATTTTCTTCCGGAGATATAAAATTTCGAAGCTCGAGGCGTGGAGATGGCCAAGGTTTCGCAATGGTAATGTGCACAGCCGTCAATTTCACACCGAAGCCTGCACGCAGTAGTAAGATTTTTTATTCGTTTTATGAAAGGTTTACAACATTTGCAGAGAATATGAAAAATTTGAATAAATAATTCCTATGCAAAAAAAAAAATTACGGAACACGTCAAATAAACACGTTTTGGAGAGGTTCACAAATTATTTGCTAACGAACTACTTCGTATAAAACGACGTTATATATCAAAATGATCATATTTAAATTAATTTTACGGATATCTAATAAAAAAAACATGCTTGGCCATTATTGCACTTGTTATTAAAGGCTCGTTCACACTCTTGCAACCGAGTACGACCGAGAGAGACAAGACCGGTTTTTAATCCTCTTGCGACGTCTTAGGTCCCGGCGCGCTGCTGCGGAGCTGTCGTAAGAGGATTAAAAACCGGTCTTGTCCCTCTCGGTCGTACTCGGTTCCAAGAGTGTGAACGAGCCTTTTAATGTAGAAACGCAGCTCATTTCTCAAAATGTGGAAAAATTTTCACGTCAATCTTTTTTGTTTAACTTAACATTTTTTTAACTCTCTTTGACCGTTTACCCATGGTGAATGGATGGTTACGATAGGTTCATATCGCTGGCGACCCCTTGATATACACAATCAACTGTAAGGTGATGTTTTCAACCGACGTAACCTAGCTACAAAATGTTCAGTTGGGCCTAGTTGGTTCATGACTGGATAGGACCACCGAAGGACAGGTACAAAGTGGAGCAGGTGAACGACTACACGGAGCTCTTTTTTTAGCTAACTTTGCGAGAAAACACCGGCATCGCGCATTATCTATATAAATTAATAAAGTTCACTGGAAAAATGACTACGCCTAACCTTTCGCCTGCTTTCTTTCTCCGCTCTTCTGTCGTTTTCTTTCTCGTTCTCTCCCTCTCGGGACCGCCGGTGTCAACGCTCAAGGCACCCAAGGCCCTACGCAGTTGCGTTTCAGTGCGTTTCACTGCGTTCCGGCTGCGGGAAACCAGGACATCGCTGCTTTTTATGTCGCGTGCCAAGATGATTCCCAGAATTGGATTCCACGCTTCCTACGAAGCAAAGATGCGTCAGTGACTCGCTTTCGTTTCTCGACGCCAGCGCAGCCAAACGCAACAGAGCGTAGGGGCCAATTGGGAGTGTGCCGCGCTCTACTCCCGTCTTTGCAGCCCTTCTTCGCACGGCGTCTTCGATAAAGAATGTTCGCTTACCTGGATGGTCCAGTTCATGCTTCAGTGACGAGTCTTGCGACCTCATTGCTGACCACATTCCTTTCCATAATCTCGCGGCCGTCCTTTCCTCGTTGCACCATAGCTAAATAACGACCCATTGAATGTACATGTACATTTTCCTAATATCACGAAAACCGAGCTCAATGCAGATTCACCTCGTTGATAGACTGGAGTGTCGCAAAAGCCATGTCCAATATGACAGGAATTTTGCATATGGCGGATTTGCAGTCGCCGGAAACCGCACAGTTTATGAGAACGTGGTGCGACATTTTTGCGGCTTCCACTATAAAAAAAAAGAAAAAAAAACTCTGTTTCGGCTTATGTTGTACCGCAGCGAAGGCTAGAAGAAGCGTAGAAATCTGGGCGAGTTGGTGATGCATCGGAATGAAAAAACAGCGCAAACAAAACGACGGACCAGTAGAAGAGTAGACACAGACAGGCGCTGACTTACAACTGAAATTTAATAAGAAAAACATGAAGGCCGCGAAAAACCCGAACAATCTACCACACCCACGTCACCACACACCACGTTCCCATTGGCCGAGGTATTCTATCTCTTTTTGATAGAGGGCCACAGAGGGGGCGCTGACACACGTGCCCTCCCCACATCGTGATATGTAAAATGCCTCTGTTATTTCCCTCGTCCTTTTGTTGTTGTGTCGCATCATTATTGTTGTTTCCTCGAACTTAGGGGCGCACCCACACCTGTCACAATGAATCGCCAAATGACCGGCAGGGGATGATCTCACAGATAATGCATGCTCCCTCAGTCGATCGTTGACGCATCTACCGGACTGTCCGATATACTGCTTGCCACACGATAGCGGTATGCTATTTATTCCGGTGCGGAGACGTCACCCAGCTGTACCACGTTCCCAGAATCCATTGTTTTTCTTATTAAATTTCAGTTGTAAGTCAGCGCCTGTCTGTGTCTACTCTTCTACTGGTCCGTCGTTTTGTTTGCGCTGTTTTTTCATTCCAAGGCTAGAAGCGCGAGCTCATGGCGTTGGCAGCTGCCGTTGGTGCACGAGAGCTTGAGCCGCCGAGGTGTGCCATTATGCAAGGAGCTCGCGCTTGTAGCCTTTCCTGCGGTACAACACAAGGTGAAACAGAGCATAGAACAGAGTAAAGCCCGGTTCACACAGTTGCAGTTTGACTGCGTTTGACTGCGTTGCGGCAGCGAGACACCAGGACATTCCTGCTGCTTATATCGCGTTCCAAGATGATTCCTTGAATTGGATTCCACGCTTCATACGAAGCACAGATGTGCCGGTGACTCGCTTTCGGTTCTCGCCGCAACGCAGTCAAACGCACTCAAACGCAAGTGTCTGAACTGGGCCTTAAGTTGAGTATTTTTTCGAGTCCCGCAACGGGCGGGCGGGAGTGGGATGGCAGTCCTCGCAGACATTGCAAGGGACAAACGAAAAGCTTATGGGGCAGCCGCTTTTTTGTTAGGTTGTGTTTCTTTCCCGTCAGTATTGTGTACTAGTTCTAGTACACCATACCG
>JAZHYW010026134.1:0-97805 GCA_037355805.1 Ixodes ricinus | reverse complement strand
TCAGCAGAACCCATCCTTTGGGGAATGATTATCTACGTTAATGCGAATAGCATCAAACGGTGCGGAGTTATGCGCGTTCGTCAGGTGGCCGGCACACTCTAGATACGCCAGCCCACTCTTGAGGCGATTCTAAATTTGTTGACACTTTCACAGCCCTGCGCACGATCTCCGCAGCCCAGCACGTGCGTTTGTGTCACTTAGGAAGGCGAGCAAAGCACGCGCCATACGCACAAACACTCAAAATGGTACCGACCAGACTTTCTGGCGTCTCAGCTAGTCTCAACCAACGGTACTCTAAACGGTTGTTTATATCTTTACCATAGGACGCGCTTTACAGCGCTGTCACAGCTACCGGTGCGCGCGCGTTCCATGCACGAGGGGCTCATTCCGCTCTCGTGCTAAGCCTCACGAGAGCGGAATGAGCCCTCGTGCATGGAACGCGCGCGATGGTAAAGATATAAACAAGTTTTTAGAGTGCTTTGAATGACTGCCTTCATAGCTCTGTGGTTAGCGCGTCTGCCTGCTGATCAAAGGGTCAACGGTTCGAATCCCGCCGGCGCCGGTCTATAACCAGGAACACCAAAATGGAGGAATCCGGAAATTAAAAGTCCTCTCTTATGTGGTGATAAAAAAGACATGCGAGGGGAGCAAACGAACAATCCAGGAAGTCAGAGGAGACGACATTCTGTCATTGCGCCGCGGTGGGTCGGAGATTTTAGCATACACACGCCGACGCAGAAACGCTAGAGCCGCGAGGCAAACGTCACCACGACGTGACGTTGCATAAATGCGAAGCGAGGCCGAAAGGCCTCTGACGTCGCGCGCACGCTCTCGCGGTCGTCGGAATGAGGGAACCACGAAGATTGAACGCACAAAAAGTGCCCGCAAAGGAAATACAAAGAAAGAGGCGAAGAACTCACCGTATTGCGGCTTCGGCGATGACCGCGGTTGAGGGGAGCTGAAAAGCCCGCAAAACGCCACGTGCATACAGGGAGAAGCGGGAGATGCGAGAAGCATTAGCTAAATTGGAAGTGCCGCTGGTACCCCTGGCGTGTATACACTGCTTCCGTCCTGCTAGGGCGGGGGCTTGTGGCCGTGCTTTTCCCGACTTCGTACATGCAGATGGTGGCGGAAGGAAGAAAGAGGAGAGAGGTTCATGGGAGATCGTCAGATGGTAATCATGGCGGGTGGTAGTCAGCCGAACGCGGTGTGGAACCGCTCGTTCACATGATATAGTACGAACCCTCCGTCCCGTCATTGTAACATTTCAGCTCTTCAGAGAACTACGAGGAAGGTATATGTATCACATAGCGGCTTTCTTCTGTATGGTAACTGAACGGATACAATAATCAATTCTTTTCCTTGGCCACCTTAATGGTTCGAATGCATAGCAACGGCCTATAGATCTCCAGGTGGCGGTTTCGAATCCCGGCCGAGTGGTCCGCAATCTGACGGGTGGTCTAAATGAATCCGCAGCCCTCCGCTGGGGCAAGCCAGATGTCCTTCGTTGATTTGACACGGAAAACCCCGAAACTTGACTGATTTTAACTTTTTCTTTTAATCGTGAGGTTTTATTTTTGTTTAGTCGGTACGGATGTGATGGTCTTTTTATAGAAAATTAGCAGACCGATGCGCCGATGCATTATCTAATCGGCGGTTAATGTCTGAGAACATACATTGCATAAAAGGAACGGATATATTTGAATGAAACCTTACAGGCTTCAAGCCTGCCCTTATTTGGAAGTTATTTTCTAAAGGCATGATTGCGACCAAGCAAATATAAAACGTCTATATATCTTGCTACTGCGTGATGAACTGTCCATTTCCAGCTTACGACAATCGATTCGGGCGTCGCTGACGGCCGTTCCTTTGTCCCCCATTCAGTGGCACGCGATAAAGTTTGACTGCCGGTTCTTCGCGACGGCAGCTTCTGAAGTCACTTCTGCGCCGAGTGACGGTGGCCCTGAATGTGGTTGTCCGTAACATTCGTATTGTGTAGCTTGGCGGTGTGCGTACGTACCTGATGTCTGAGTACCTCGGCGTTTTTTGCGATCGCCAGCAACGTCTGCTAGGCGCGTTCTCTCGAAGTGCCATGGCGCAGCGGCTGCGTGACCAGCCGGTGGACGACCCGGAGGTGCTCCGGTACCTCTGTGCCATACGTACCGGAGGGGACAGACTTTCGTACGTCCCCAATGTATGTCTCGCGGACAATGGCCTTTCGGAGGACCTCCGTGAAATCGGCGCGGTTTTCAAAAAAATTATTTTCGTTTATTCTTTGCTCGGACCCCACCGTGAACACTATGAATTTCGCCGAACCGGTTTGCCTTTTCTGCGGAGATCTCCCGGCCTGCCTTGCAAGATCAGGGCTCCTCCCTGTTCCGTCATACAACCCGTTAGAAACTCTCTGACGTTCTCCGTACCATGGAGGTCGGGTGTCCCAGCCCCCGATGGCTTTCCTGCCGATTTTTACACCACTTTAAGTGATGTCCTTGCGAACCCCCTAGTCAAGCTTGTGAACGGCTTTCTGGAGACAGGCGAAATTCCGCCCTCTTTCAGACGGGATCGCGTCATTCTCCCGCCAAATGAGGGTAGCTCTCCATCGGATCCTGCGGTTTGGCGACCAACCCCTTCGTTAAACACAAACTATAAGGTGGTAGCGTCTCTGCTCATCTCGCGCCTCTGTAAGGTCATGCCCCATGTGGTGAGCTCAGTTCAAACATGTTTGGTGCCTGGGAGGAACAATTGTTCGTCCCTGTCACTTACATGAGACCTTTTTTTCCCATGCGAATTTTACCCATCTGTGGGGGCTTGTGTTTCCCTCGATCAAGCGAAGGCGTTAATGGGGTTCATCATCGTTATCTCTTTTAGGTTCTGAAAGCCTTTCGCATCCCTGAAACTTTCATTTTGTTACTTCTGCCCTATACAGCCGACTGACTAGCCATTTACAAGTCAACGGGTGTCTCCTTCCGCCTTTTACAGTTTGCATGGGCTGCTTACTGGAAACAGGCCTGCCCGTTAACAGGGCTGCCCGTTATCTCCCTTACTCTACGTTCTTAGCCTCGATCCGCTTCTCCGACGTCTTGCATCCAGCTCCCGAATTTGTGGCTTTCCGCTGCCCGGCCGGGACACAGTCGTGGTTAGCGCCTACGCAGATGACGTCAGTTTGTTCTTCCGCAGCTCTGGAAGTTTTGAGGCTGCTGGACAGATGTTCTCGGAGTACGGCGCTCTCTCTGGAGCGTGTTTAAACACCACCAAGAACCAGGCTTTAGAGTTTGAGCTTCCCCTCCCACTCTACCTGCGGACATCCAGGTCTTGAACGAGCTCCGAGTTCTAGGCGTGCTTTTCGACTCTCGCGGAGTGCCACCCCGCATGTGAGAGCTTGTGGCCTCTGTGCTTGAACGTCAGGCTTTTGTTGCCGAAACCTTTACGCTCTCCCACTGCGACAGAGCTTACCTAGAAAGTTCTGTTTTTTGTTGGCAACTTTTTTATGCTGCTCACGTTGCACTTCATCCTCCTCAATTCACCCGGCGCGTCACCTCATATCTCTTCCGGTTTTAGTGAAGCAGCGACACTGAGCTAGTACAAGGTCCCGCTTCAGTGGGTGGCAGGGGCATGCCCTATGTCGACACGATGTGCCGCCTGCTCTCCCTCCGCAGTATTCTAGGTACGTTAGATGACCCGGACCATACAGCAGAGTTCCTGGCTCTTTATTTTCTAGGACCCTCGCGCCCAGCGCCTGTTCCTCGCGCGTTAAGCAACCCTTACCCGAGCGCGGAAGCAACGCCACCTTTTTACCAAGTGGTGGTGGCTTGCCTTGAGGACTTTAGACAGGCGTTACCAGACTTCGAGGTGTGCTAAGTGCCACCAACTCGCTTCGTCGAGAAGCTCTGCGTGACCCGGATCACTCTTGAGCAGAGGAATCTGACTGACGCTATTCCGTGGACCTCGTTGGTTTCTCGTCGCCTTCCCGGACCCTTGGAAGATTTTGTGTGGCGTCGGGGCTGGGGTGTTCTTCCAACAAGACAACGACCCCACCACTGGAGAATTGTTCCCGACTCTAAATGCCCGAACTTTGGGCAAGTGGAAAGAAACACGCATGTTCTTTTTTTCTTTCGATTGTCCGGTGGCGCGATCATTTTGGCACTTGGTCACCAAGGCTTCCGGGATATGGGCATCTGGAATTTTGTGTCGATCGATAGGTGCCCCCACGGGGGCTTCGTCCTGCTCCTGTTGGCAGTCGGCCAACAGCTTCTCTTGCAGAATAGGTGTGTGGCAGTTGGCCAGTAACGACAGTCTCGTGCAATGTGGCCCATGCTCTCTGGACTGCAGGGTGCCCTGCTCCGACACCTAGGCTCCGAGCCCTTTTGGTTGGACGAGGTGGAGCTCCTCAGGTGGTGGTCATGCCACTACGTCTGGCTGGTCGGTGGTCGCATTCACTTGCTTTTCGCGTCCCTCGCACACGTGTGAGAAGCCGGGGGAGGGGGGGGGTTGGAATCGGACGTTGTCCAGCCGAACGCTATACCTGGCTAGCATTGTCGTTTATTGGGTAAAGGATCAACCCCCCTTGTGTGTGCTGACGAGATGTAAGGTGCGGCCATGTTTGGTTCGCTATGTTATGTTTGTTTGTTACTTCCACCCCTGGATCTGTGTAGCGTAAATGTTCCTATTGAACATTCCTTTCCTTGTGTGATTTATGTCGCACGTTACGCAATGTGAATACATTTTTCTGCCAATAGCCTTGCAAAGTTTTGGTCGTTGTATGTTAGTGTTCCTCTGCGTCCGGCTAGCAGGCCAGAAGGCAATGGCGCAACTTTAACAGAATTCAGTAACTTTGAGATATATATGTGAGTTGCCTGCGAGAGGTTCGGACTCGCGCGGGAGCGGGGGTCATTCGGAGCTTTTGAACAGCCAGCAAACGGTCATTCAAAACGCAAGGGTCTATCTTCGTCACATACATTACTATAGGCGCGGGATGTCACCATTCCGGTTCTCGACCATCCAGCGACTTCTTTCTTGCACCTTTTGTTGCCTCGTTGCCGCTTGCAACCCTGGTGTGTTTGTTACGAACCAAATTCACGGTGTTCTGAATTCATCTTCTTGCATTATACTCATAGCCGATCTTCGTTGGAGCCCGCGGGACGCTCGAACTTGTGGGGGAGCGCGGGACATTAGGTGCTTTTGAACGGCCAGTAAAAGGTCATGAAAAACGCAACGGTCTGTCTTTGTAACAATATATGCCAGGTGTGGCCAGAGTGACGCGGGGTTAGAGCCCTAGACAAATCTACAAAAGTTTAGAGAGCCGCAAGAAGAGAAAAAAGGTGGTACTTTTCACAAGGTACGATATGGCGGGAACGGTCCTTTTCAAACAAGACAATTATACTTCGACTATAACAAATAATACCAGACATCAGAATGTTTCTTCAACCGCTAAACAAAGATGAATGCAAGGTTCGCTAGCCAGCCACTGCCCCTGACGCTGGTTATGCGTATACGGTTCGAAATTCTTTCTAGAACAATAAAGGAAACAATGTCACTGGACACATCTATGTTTTAATAAGAAAGCAGTCCAGCTGTAAGTACGTTGTGTATTTCAAGGTCGCCAAGACTGTGAATTTTTTTCTTAATTCTATAATTTTTGTTTGTTTGTTTGGGGGACACGGGGAGGGGGGCACACGCTTACCAGTGACCCGCGAGCCGCACTTGCACCTGCGAAGAGGCGGATGTGGCTCGCGTGCCGCAGGTTGGCCACCCCTGATAGATACTTTATGCAGGCACGTAGCCAGGATTTTGTTTCGGGAGGGGGGGAGGGGGGGGGGGGGGCTCGCCCATGACAAAATGCTGTATGAGGGGGAGGGGGGAGAGGAGGCCCCAGCCAAATGGAAAATTTCGGGAAGGAGGGGGGCGGGCCCCATGGGCTCCCCCCCCTGGCTACGTGCCTGACTCTATGTACATACATATATGAGAGAGAGAATTTACGCCTCCTACATACTTCTCGAATCGCATTAAAATGCATATTGGCCTATAAATAAATCTTTTCGTTTTCCAAATTTTCTTGGCTTGTGTCTAGAAAAAAAAATTTTCGTTTCTTCATTTCTTTAGTAAATAAGGTGCACTTTTTTATATGTAGGGTGTTGCAACAACCGATAGTTGGCGGAAGCTGTAGACATATACCGTATTTTCCGGCCTATAGTCCGTAATGTGTCTATAGTCAACAGGGGCAAATTTGGTGTCAAGAATACAAGCTTTTGCTTAGATAGTACGCACCTGGTGAATAGTCCGCACCTGGTGCTTAGCCGGCACAAATGTTTGCTCATACACGGCACACCCTGATAAATGTCTGCTTTCTTAGATCAAAAAAGCTTGTATTATACATAAATCATTATTAACATACTCTTCCATTCACAAAATCTGTCACGTCTCGTCATTATGAACAACTTTAAAAACCATGCTGTTTATAGTCCGCACTTGTAGATAGTCCGCTCAGCCTAAAATTTCAACGTTTAAACATGTATAGTTCGCGTACTATAGTTCGTAAAATACGGTAGATTAAATCGACGCAACGCTGGCCGAAATAGTCTATACAGTTTTGTTGGGTTCTTTCCCATTCAGTGTGTTCTGTTTGTAAAAATAGAAAATTCATGCATTACACCGAAAAAGTCCGCGCCACATTTGAATTAAAATCATCGTCTGCTCTATTCCCTCACTAGAATGCCTTTCTACAAACACGCACCTTTGCTTGAGTGATTACATCTCGACCATTTTTCCCACCAATCCTTTTTTTTTGTGCTTTGAAGTGCGCGCAAACGGTGTGAGTGAGCGCGAGGGAGTTGCCTTGGTTAATGCTTAACTCCATTTTAACTTGTGTGGACTTGTGCGTCGTCTCCGGTTTCTTCAAAGATATCTGATTTATTTGACTTAAATAAAATATAATATCATTGTAGGTAGAAGATATTGATTATTTATCACTGAATTCAGTTTCAAACACGGCATGTTGTTTGATAAATTTTTCCCATAATTTAGAACATTTCGAGAAAAACGAATTACTGCAATTATACCAACTTTTGTTAAAGAAAACCCCGCCATACTAGTACAAAACAGCTTAGTCTTTTGTAAGCGAAAAAGCTGTATTGGACTTTCTTTTTTGCGATTTGCTTTTCTTCTAATACATTAGTTTCGCATTTTTTTGTTTCTATCTTTTGCGTTCTTATTTGATTGTAAAAAATGTGACCTAAATGACGAACGAAGTCGGATAAAGAAAAGAAACTCAGCGCATCGATTTACTCCGAACACCAGTTCTTTTTAAAGTTTGAAGTTTTTTGGATTTTTTTTCTTACGGGCCAAGTCCGGTAGGGAGGCTAATGTTTAGTCCAAAATAAACATTTCTTGTGCAATGGTTTTGATTTAAATACAAAAAAATGAGCGCATATTGAAAGCATCAAAAAATAAACAAACAGTAAATAAAAAAACAAAACGCTGGAAATATATTTGCGGGCAAGGTTTGATTTAAATTATCTCCGTAAACCCGGTCTGATTTAAATCACGATTTAAGTCATCTTTACTTTTATTTTTCACCCTGACTGTAGCCCTCGTTCCGCTTTTAAGCCAATCAATTTCGCGCAAGTGTTACCATTATTAATTCTGACGTAGCCGGGGTAGAGGAAATATATGTGTTTATTTTCCGTTGGAATATGGCAAGAATTGATACCACTGTTTCTTAAGACTGTTGTGAAATGTGAAAATTTTACAATGCAGTGTTGGTATACTACATATAATGTCTACTCAAGCTATTCAAGGAAAACTACTCAAGCTGCAGTCCTCTACACTGATTCTAAACCCCAACCCGTCGTTATTTTTTCAATAAGCGTTCTACTAAAATTGTTTATATTAGTTTCGTCGAGCAACCCCTGACGTGTTACATGACATTTTAATATTTCAAAAGTAAATTCTGCTAGTGAAATGCAGAATGACCCTATGCGCATAAAGCATCACAACATACTTCAGTTGAGCGAACGTATTTCAGTGAACCCTCGATTCTTTTATTCCTAGGTCAGCTTTTCGCCGCATCCGTCAAAAGGCCGGTGTGTTTTTCTCCGCATCGGACAGTCCTGCGGTTAGCTTTTCTTCGGTGAGGTTTTCTTCGCTGAGCTTATCTCCAGTGAGCTTATCTCCTGTAAGATTTTCTTCGGTGAGCTTTCCTCCGTCGCCCACGAAAGCGATCGGACCAATCATCAATGTGCACACATCACGATCACATGACTTAACACTCATACTGTTATCGAAAGTAGCGTTCACACGAACCGATTTGTAGGACACCGTGTCTTTTTGGTTTGAGGGGACGCCAGTCCTGAACAGAGGACGAATGTACGTAGCAAATTGTTTACAAGTGCCCCTGAAGTGTGATGCCACAAACAGAACGGATACAGTAGTCCAATGACTGATGAATTAATCACGAACAGAGGCGTCACCGCTGTCGCGGTCGAGATTTGAGACAGCTCAGGGTAAAACTTAGAAAATAAATGCATATGGCCAGACGCAAATGTGTCCTATTGTTCCTCTAAAAGTGCGGCGATAGTGTTCCGTAAACCAGCAAAAAAAAATATCATCAGTAAGATTTTTGAAGTAGCTGCTGGCAGGCGGAACATTTATGACTATTTTTCGGCGGACACGAGGTTATACATTGCGGTCACTGTCGAGTCGAAAGAAATTTTATGTCGGGCCGACGAACAGTTTATTTCCTTCGGCTTGCTGTTAGACGTGCTACGATTGGTCATATATATATATATATATATATATATATATATATATATATATATATATATATATATAGAAATCCCTAGTAGCCGAAAGCCTAGAAACTCTGCATTTGCTTCTCGACTCGTCCCGCCTCCACTCCAACGTTCTGTCTTCTAAATGGAAAGTATGGAGGGCTTCGATGGAGGAATTTGAAACGGGATATATAGGTGAATACTGTAAAGCCTGCGCAAACGACAAAATCTGTGGAGGCGATAAGTTTCCGCTCTGGACACAACTCCGAGAGATGGCACTCTGAAACGTTGCGATAACCTGGAGAGTTTGAAGCCTCCCTATTCGGGATAAGTTTGGAGTATCTACCATATTTGATGACCTTTCACAAAATATGACAACAAACCGTTGGAAAAACTGGAAATAACGCCCAGGCGGACAGAAAGACTTTCTGAGTTGGAGGTTTTCGTCGCGGAAACAGGAGGACCAAATCTCTTTGCGGCGTGCAGGTAATAGTTCCGGATCCGATGATCGTGGGCTTTAAGCCTTGACTATACAAGGTGAGTTTCCAGTATTCCAGCCACCAGTAAAGTGTTTGACACACCCTTCTACCCCTATTTTTTTCTTGCCACTTGGTGATACGACTCATAAGTTCATAGCCCCGAAACAATTTTTTATTAGATATTAACGTTAAATTATACTGACCCTGGCCTTTACTGTTGTCCTTTCCAGTTGTGATTTTCAAACAATCTTATCCATTGCCGTACAATATTTGAAATAGCTACTTTGAGACTATTTTAAAAAAACTTGTTGATGCTCTTTTCCCAGAGATAACCATTTCGGCATTAAGACTTGTTATTACATTATTTTTACAGGTTATATAAAAGGTTGTTAAATGCCTCGGGCACAGTGTGACACAGTGATCAGGAACAAAGGATCGCTGGTTGTTTTTACTTTTTCCTCACGATTGGAACACTGACATCAAAACTACGACTGATATGCTCGAAAGGAGAACAACATGGGTGGCAAAATGTTTTGTGCGTGAACACCCTGTCTGAAATCATTCTTAATAAACATATCTTTATTGAAGAATAAATTGGTTACCACGACTCTCTCAATCAATTGTCTACTAAAATGCAACAAAGCACCAATCTTGAGTTTTCTTTCTTTCGTCAAATATGTTACCAATGCGCATTCAATATCAGATCAATTTTTCTAACTATTTAATCAAATCAGTTTTTTATCGCACTGCTTCACGATGTTTACCGTAAAGAAGAGATGTGAGAGAAAATATACTTTTAGGATAAAACAGTAATAAAGCAGGCGAGCAAATCCAAAGAGTAAGAGAAAGAAACAGAATGACGGATGGGATCCGTCGTCATTCTGTTCCTTTCTCTTCCGTTTCGAATTAATCTTGTTCTCTACCCAATCTAAGTGGTTTAATAAAATGTAAAATACATTTTTGTAATAAGTTTTACATTCATATTCATATCTACGTGTAGTTTTGCTTCTGTAGGTAACAACGTAGTACGTAATAAATCGGTTGTTTCGGAGAACGCCGTGCAAAATATTCGTGCGAAAACTCCCCACTGCGCAGAAATAACTTACTGTATTTGTCGACTTCAAGGAGCCTATATATTCATATGCATAGCACTGAGGGCATTTCGTTTTGACTTAGATTTGGAAAATTAAGTTTATGACAATTGAAAATAAAAATAATTTTATTTGGAAACTTTTTGCGCATGATCGAAAATTACTAAATCCGCCAATTTCGCAAAGGTCTTGAGCTTGTCCTTTGTTTGTTTGTTTGTTTTTTTGTCCTAAAATTATGCAACTAGCTTTAACGCTAACGTGAGGTTTTTTTTATTATCTGAATTTTCGTTCCACCAGCCTTGGCCCTGAAACCACAAACGGTAACTTTTGCGCACCATCACGTTTTCCGCGCGCTTAGGTCTTTCTCAAATTCACTGATTGTCGATGACAACCAGCAAGTTCCAATTTTAACCATTGTTTACTCCTACTAACCAAGCACTTCCATCACAGCGTAAGTGAACGCCACGAAATGCAGGAGTGACGCAGATTCCAAAGAAAACAAAGGAACACGTCATTGAGATGGAATAGTGATAAATTGAGAAGAAATAACAAAATTTCGAACTTCACGCAACAAGAAACGAATCGGGAATCCCAAGATTCTATGCCCGACACTTGCCAATGTGTCAAGAAAAAATATATATTTTAATTGCATGTGTCAAGCAGAGACTAGTGAAGCGGTAGTTCGCTACGCCGAGGGTGGGAAGAGTGTAGGTAACCGCTTCACCGTATAATATAATCACGCCACATGATTTCGCGTCATGGAAAATATGTTTCATGACATTCCAGCTATAAAGAGAAAACAGAAAACGTGCACCTGAACACCCGTGCAAGCGTCACTGTGTTTTCTTCACAGAGCGGAAATGCAATGTCACAATTGGTGCACAGCTGCCAGGACCTGACTGCGATGGCGACACCATCAGTGGAAATAACATACTTATATGTAGCACTATTGGTGGAGTTTGACAGGCGAGTCGACTAGAATGTTAGACATAATGCAGGCGAATGGAACACAGAGAGCAAAGATCTCTACTTGGAAGGCGGGTTTACGGGATATTCTCACTGCCGTCAACTCTCAGCGTGAGTAGATGAAATCCGGGAGGAACAATTAGTGCGGTATAGGCCTTTTTTCCAAAGTCACCACAACGTGGTGATCGATCGCAGAGTAAACGAAAATTATACAGGGTGTTCGATTTTAATTCCGAAAAATAAAAAAGGGGATGCCGTTTTCACCATGTTGATATCAGACTCGGCGGACATTCGATGTGGTTGACTAATCAACTAAAATGTGTTAATTAACTTTTGTAATTATTAGCTTCAGCGGCCATGTTAAAATATCAGTACTTACGGCAACATCTATTAGAGGCTAGACCAATTAAAAAAAGAATTGCGAGAAGGTATTTTTTATAGATATTAATAGATACATTTTTGGCCTCTTTTCCCCGAGCTAAAACTATCACGCAAAAAGAGCGCAGTAAGCCCTGCCACAATGATTCTTGGAAGAGTGTAGCCCTTGTAATATTGTACACGAAGTGTAGGAAAAGCAATTTTTTAATTTGCTTTAATGTTAAGGGTAGGGGAAAGGCAAAAGAAAGCTAGCGAAATATTCCGCCAGCAGTAGGGATTCAACCCACAACCTTCGCCTGTCGGGGTGCGACGGCTTAACCAATTAGATTGGACCTTAATTAGATCAACCTTGGTTAGTGGTTTCGGCACACTCAATGTTTAACCAGCTCTGTGTACTGTTAGTTTCAAAGTCGCTTAACTAGACAGACGCCGGCCACTTTCTAAATTAAGGCCCCACTAGTTCCGAGTTGCGGCAGTAGCACGTTATTTCAACGTCATTTACCGTAACATTTCTAGTAACACCGATAGCCAAGCCCTTCAGTGTGACCTTGACGGAATAAGCGCATGGTGTTCAACCTGACCAATAACACTAAACCTCTACAAAACAAAGAGTATGTTATTTACAGTTTGCTCATCTAGAATTATTACATCACACTTTATAAACAACAATCTGGTGGAAGTCTTTTTTACGTAAGAGCACAATTCTGTGAAACTTATTCTTTCGGATAATATAAATCCACGAAACCGAAACTAATGTTCGGATTTCCCGGCATTCAGCACTCTCCTAAAACAGAGGTCATGTCAGCAGTAATTTGTCTATTTCTGTAGACGTTTTTTTTTTGGTCATGAGCCTTTAAGGTGCGGTGAGATGTAGCGGTGCTTTGTTTTTGGAACGTTGAAACTCGTCATACCGCGTTGCGACTGCGTGTTACCAAGACTTTGGTGCAGCGTATGCTGATTGCCAAGCTAGTCCTTGAATTGGTTGCCAAGCTTCATACGAATCAAGGATGACCATGTAACTCGCACACGATTGCTGGCGCAACGCAGTCGAGCGCGTTCAAACGCAAACATGTGTATGGACCTAACTTTTTGGCGACATCGTATATGGCCAGTCGCCTTGCGAGAGGTGCAAATGTGGTGCACTGTCTTTTATATTTTGCGCTTAATTAGCGCAGGTGAGCAGATTTTGCTCACCTGCGCTAATTTCAAAGCCCAGATTCAAATGATGGTTCGTTGTTTCGAAAAGTGAGCAAAGCAGCCGTTATACACACGAACGCTGATGATCGCACCGACCAGGAGCTCCTTGTTTAACAAATGGTGGGCTGTGCAGATTGCACTGCTCAGCACGCGATCTCCACAGCGCAGCAGGCACCTGTTAGTTCATTCCAAAATCGAGCAAAGCAAGCGCCGTTCGTACAAGCGCTGAAAACGTAACCACGGTCAGAAGCACTTTTCTGCTTACGAACGTGACTCGCACATAATCTTACGCTCCTCATTACAGGCTTGCATCTAATGGCTGAACTCAGTGGAGCAAAAAATAACGGGTTACTTCGCGCTGCAAATATTTACTACAACGCGCCGCCGCGTATTCGTCGGAGACGAAATTCCACGCGACACACAATCGATGAACGCCGCCAAAGCCAATACATGATGTCGAGGCGTCAGTTCCGTGAGCGACTTGATCTGCACACAAATGACGAACTTTTCAACGCTAAAAACCCGAATGAACTACCAATGCATAACAACATCAGCAAATAGGGTGTTCAGAAAATACGTTTGAACGGTTCGAACGTGGTTCCAACTTCGAAGCCAGCCGGCAATCAGAGCCATTTCCTTTACTATTTTGCTCGTGCCCCGCGCCGGTTCTCGACCCTTGCCGGAAGTGGCGGACGCCGGGCGAACAAAATCTAGCTCGGCCGTCCGTGTGACCGACGGAACGACTCCGCGGACGGGATTCGGAGACCCCTGGTGTAATGGTTAGCATACCCGTCAAAAACTTGTCAAACCAAAAGTTCAAATCCTGGCTCCGCTAAAGATTTTGTCTTTCGGCGACTTCGTAGACTTTGTTTCATCCGATCAGTTGGACTGATTGATCTTTATATTTTTGATTATAATTATATATATATATATATATATATATATATATATATATATATATATATATATATATATATATATATATATATATATATAGTGTGAGAAACTTCTCGACTCGCAGGAAAATACATAATGGAAAATACATGCAAAATACATAAATAAAGTATGGCGTTTTCGAGTTTTTTGGGAAGATTTTTATCTAGAAGGAAAGTATTTTTCTTTATTATTTTTCACATAATAAAGTGTACCTTCTTTTTTGTGATATGTGCTGCGCTGCAACAGCCGATAGCTGGTGGAAGCTATTGACATATCGCACAAATAAACGCTACGTTGGCCGAAATATTTCAATAAATAATCTTTCTTGTTGGTTCTTCATCCATGCAGCGTGTTTGATTGGTAAAAATAACAAAACAATCCACTACACCAAAAAAGCCTGCACCGTATTTGACTTAAAATCATCGCCTGCTCGGTGCCCTCCCTCGAGTACCTCCATACAAACACGCGATTTTGGTTGAGTGGTGACATCACAACCAGTTTTCCGTCCAATGTATTTTTTTGTCTCTTGGAGTGCACGAAAACCGATGTGACTCAGCTCGAGCTCGTAGCCTTGGCGAATTTTCAGACGCGAGTTTACTGCAAAAGCCAGGCGCTGAGTTTTTCAGCGCGTCACGCGCCGGCCCACTCAGTGCAACAAACGATGACTTTACCCTAAGAGAAAAAGACATGTAGGCACCCTAGCCCTTACTCTCGGCTGTTTCGATGTGCCGGCTGTTGCGCCAATCGGACGCCCTTTCATAGTATACGGACGCCGTAGGCAACAAAATCAGGTAATATTTTTACTTCTTACTCAGATAAGCTCATTCATTGAAATTTGGATGCACAAAATGCAGCATTTTCGGCCGCCTCTGTAAAAATCTTAATGCGTTGAGGAACATATTTATGGGCCGACGACCCCTTCAAAGGGCCAACGATCCGTTTGACACGCGCACTATATTGAAGTGTGGAACACACGTGGGGATGTCACGTGGAATTGACGAGCTGCTGTTAAATGGAATGCTTGGAAACGGTAGTGCGCCGAGATTTGAGAGTGGTTCCAGCTACAAGATATCGGTTGCGTGGCTTGGCCGCGTTTGGAATATAAGGTGCGAGGAGGTGGCCAAAACTTCGAGCGTCTCCAAGATGTGCACTGGCTCTCGCTGCTCTCTCCCTTTTATCCTCCTAGCTACGTGAGAAGGCTGGCATGCGCACTCCTAACCAGACTGTTTGAGTCATAGACAGAAAGTTCTGTTTCCCGAGGGGGGGGGGGGGGGGGCCGAAGGGGCCCGCCTTCAAACCCCGCCAACCTCCCAACCGGGAGCAGGGGGGAGCCCTGCCCCCGCTACATACGTATATTTCATGAAGCAGAAGTAACCTCAAAAGTACTGGAAGCGGGGTACTTGTTTTCACGAGGAGCTTCCGTGCGGCGGCGGGGAGGGGGAGGGGGGGGGGTTGCTTTTATTTGAGAAAGTTGTGGCGGGCGGGTGTGGGGGGGGGGGGGGAGGGGGTGAGGGGGGTTGGAAGCTCGAGACCTCGAGCACCCTTGTAGTCGGCGCCCATGGTTTGGGTTCCTCCATCTTTCAATTCTAGGCTTTGCAGGAAACGGAACATATATCAGTGTGACGGACACGGTATACGACTCCAGCACTAATGTTTTTCTGGGATTCGTTAAGTTTCTAGGCGCTATCATATCATCTACCTTCCTTCTATAATTACTCACGCCGGTCTATTTTTGCAGGAACCCGCGAGATAAAAATCACCTTGAATTGTTCGCCTCGAAACACGAGAAATGACTGCAGTTTGTTTTTCGAACGTAGGAAGGATAATGGAAAACGGAAATAACAGAATTTATGACTAGCAGAGTTCTGTTATATTAGTTCAAAAAAGTCACCAATTATATTTTTTGGCTGATTTATGCTTTTTCTGTTCTTTTCCCGACTACAGAGTGCAGCTGTAGATAATAGTACTGGCGCTCAAAAGTGAACTTTGATCTCGCGACATCATGTGAATCTATCTCTCTGTAGATGGTTGAGCGTGTTGGTTTCTAATTTATGATAAGGAAAGAGGGAAATTGAAGACAAACAGAGCCTGTCTTGTCTGTTTGTCTTCAATGTCCCTCTTTCCTTATCGTAAACTATCTCTCTCGCTCTTATTTTTTCTCTCCTCGGCAGTTGCCATGTATTTCAGAAATACTAGCACCGATCACTGATCAAATATTATAATAATCGCTAACAACGTAATGCTGATCAATTAGGGAAACTTTTTGTTTAGCATTTATATTTACGATTGGCCAAGAATTACGAAAGTCAGCTGCGAGTGTGCGTGCACTTCTCGGTGAAATTTCCGTGAAGTGATGACAGAGTGTGCAGCATCGAGTCTTCCATTCACCACCAGGGTGTGCTGCATCGTCACATCTCTAGAACGTTTGAAGCAGTTTCACTCTTTGCGTCTTGATTGTTACGCCAACCATTTTTTTTTTTTGGGGGGGGGGGGGGGAGACGCGCGGGGCAGATGGAAGTCAACGGACAGTGTTTAGTCAATGTGAGGGGTACGCCGAAGGTGTACGGAGACTCCGGAGAGGAAGGGAGAACTCGTCTGTCTGCGCAAGGTAGATTGCCCATAGACAAAGATGATGATATTTTTACTGAAACAGTACATAAACCATTGCGCCATGTGAGGAGTGTGAAATCCCTGACCAGGAGCCTTTGGGTTTCTATACGGAAGCGGTCAGACCAATCACCAATGTGCACACACCACGTTCACATGACTTAAAACTCATACTTATATTGAATTTAGCTTTCACGTGAGCCGATGTATAGAGATACCGCGTCTTTTCGGATTCAGAAGACGCGTGTGCTGGACGGGCGACGAATGTCCGTAGCTCATTTTTTTAAAACTTCTGCTGAAGTGCAATGCCACGGATACAAAGGATCCAATCGTTCACTGATTGATGAATTGATCTCGAAAAAAGGCGCCACCGCTGTCTCGATTGAGCGTTGAGACAGTCCAGAGTATATCTCGGAAAAAATAATATCCGCACGCGAACGTGTCACATTGGTTCTTGAAATGTGCAACTGTAACGTTCCTACAAACAAAGAAAACAAGGAACGTTGTTAGTTCTTTGACCTAGTTGCATGCAGAGGGAAACGTGGAGAGCTTATCTAAGGCCGATTGACAGTTAATCTAGTTCGCCTTGCTGGAAAGACGCTACAATTGTGACCTAGATATAAAGAAGGATAAACCCTCGTCGTCAAAACCATAAAAGCTCCTCCTCGACTCGTCTACAAGCCACTTCTCGAACTGTCTCGCCTCATCTCCGTAGTTCACTCTGCTAAGTGGAATGGTTGGAAGGCTACGAGAGAGGAACTCGTAAGGGTATTTAAGGGTATAAACCGTAAAATGCAGAAATAACAAAAGCTCTGGAGGCGACACGTTTTCGCTCCCGACACCACGCAGAGAGATGGCGCTCCCTATGTGGCGATAACCTGGAGACTTTCAAGCCTCCCTACTCGGAATAAGTTTTGAGTATCCATCATGTTTGCTGTCCTCTCACTCCAAACACGACAACAAACCATTGGGAATACAAGGGACAACGCCCAGACAGAAGGGCTTCATACTTAGAAGGTTTTCCTCGCAGAAGCAGTACTGCGGAATATCGCTGTTGGGTTTCCGTATCCAATGATCGTGGGTTTTAAGCCCCGAGTAGGTAAGGGGAGTTTTCCGTACTCCCTCTTGTTAAGTGTTTGGCATCCATTCCACCCCTATCTTCTTCTTTTCATTTGGTCATAAGACTCACAAGTTTATAACTGATTAACATAGAAGTTTGGGCTAGTTGGCATGCAGACATGATTAAAAACAAAACAGAGCAAAGACGAGGACAAAGTAAATCGTAACCGACAGGACAGAGCGCTGTGTCCTGTCGGTTGCCTTTTACTTTAACTTCGTCGTTGCGCTGTTTAGTTTTTAATTAAGTTCATTATCCCCGAAACAATATTCTTAACAGACATTCTCGTTATATGCTGCCTCCATCTTTCCAGCTGTGGTTTTTGAACAAAAATATTCCTGAGCGGATAATTGTTGAAATAGTTGCTTTAATTCTATTTCATCATTTCGTTGGTTCTCTTTGCCCGAAGATGGTCATTTAGAAGTTAATTACTTATTATTCAATTACTTTTTGGAGGTTATGCGAATGGTTGTTAAATGTTTTGTGTACAGCGTGACACAGAGCAAAAACAAGGGTTCGCCGGTTGTTATCATTTTTCTCTCACGTTTTGAACACTGACATAAATACTACGATTGTGGTTGAATGTGCACAAAAGAGGAAACAACTTGAATGGCGAAATTTTGTTTTTGTGAATACTCTGTCTGAAATAATTCTTCATAAACATGTCTTTATTGCAAAATTTTGGATACTACGTCTCTTTCAGTTAATTGTCTACTAACATGCGACAAAGCACCAATCTTGTGTTTGTTTTGCTCTGTAAAATCTGTTACCAATGAATATTCAATTTCAGATGAGCGTTATTAAACCTTTCATCCGTTCAGTTTTAACGCGATAGCATTAAGGAGCTCGTGTCGCAGAAACGTCGACGCTGGTGGCGTCGTGACGGAAAAATCCTGATTGGTCGATACGGTCATGACGTCACAATCACATGACCTTGCACGAGAGCTTTAAACAGCCCACAACGCTCACGTGGAACGTGACGTCACGCGTCCAAAAATTGAATAATTTTAGGCGGGATCTGAACCCACGACCCTTCCGCTGCGATACAGAAAAGCTACCGACCAGGCCATGTCCGCCGCACTTCCTGCTCACTGGCAGGAAGAGCATGAAAGGCGAATGAGAAGGCGATGCGAACGAAACCCGATAACGCTATGCAAAAATTAAGCGTCCTCCACGTTTTCTATCACGCTGTTTCGCGCTGTGTATACCATAAAGAGGAGATATGAGGAACAGTATACGTTCTACAAAAAAATGGTGATAGAGCATGTGAGCTGTTGTAGATTTAACATCTTCTTAAACTACTTCAGGTTTAAGGAACAAAATGGCGGAACAGGATGACAGATGCATCCCTTGTGCCATTATCTTTATTTATCTCCAGCTTTAGATTTTTCTCGCTCTAAACGCACTCTCAGGTGATTTAAGAAAATGCAAATATATTTTAGTAATTATTTCCAGATTCATATTTGTTTTTGTGTGTATCAATGCTTCCAGAAGTAGAAGCGTGGTACTAATATAATGGGCGTTTCACGGAACACCGGTCGACATTTTTGTGCAAAAACTGCCCATCGCACAGAAATGAGGTACCTAATATGCCGGCGTCAATACGCCTAGTTTTTTTCATGAACATAGCATTGAAAATATTTCGTTCTAATTATGTTTGCATAATTAATTTTATAATAAGTAAAAATAAGAAGAGAGTAGCTTTAATTAGAAACTTGATCGGCCTAATTGAAAACCACTAAAGCAGCCAATTTTACAAAAGTATCGAGAGTGTGTCTCGTTTTTCTTGGTCCTAAAAATATACTTCTTGCTTAGGCGCTCCCGTGCCGGTTTTCTATTTCTTATCCGAATTGTCTTTCTACCAGCCTTGCTCCTGATGACACAAACGGTAACGTTTGTGCACCACCACGTTTTCTACACGTTTCGGTCTTTCGTTTCGGTCTTTCAAAAATTGACTGATTGTCGGTGACGCGCAGCGAGTTTTTAACTGTAATCATATGTTAATTACAACTAACCAAGTCATTTGAAAACAGCGTCAGAGAACGTCACAAAAACATCACGAAATGCATGACAGTGAAGCAGATTTCAGGGGAAACAAAAACACGTAATTAAGAAGGTATAGCAATAAAGTGAGAAGAAATAACAAAATTCCCGTCGTACCACAACGAGAATGGAACCTAGACCCCCAGATATTGAGCTCGAAGCTCTACCAGTGTGTAAAGGGAGTACTTACTATAATGTTTATTGATTGTGTCAAGGGGAGATTAGTGAAGCGAAAGTTTGCAACGCTAAGGGTGGGAAGTGCGTAGTTAACCGTGTGACCGTGTCATGACCCCGCCACGTGATTTGACGTCATGGAAAAATATATTGGATGGAACGCCCGCTATATAAAAAAACAAAAAGTGCACCCGAATGTTTGATTTCCTCGCAGTCATTGCCATTTGTGCTACACAGCAAATATACAATGCTAAATTTAGCACACATCTGCTGGGAGCAGCCTGTGATGACGACTCCATCAGCGGAGATAACGTACACATCGCGACACTGTTAGCGCGAACACGACATCGGCGCATTTTCACATTTTACTTCTAAGTAGTATTAGCGAGCACGGAATTTTATCGCTTACATTATAGAACTAAATGAGGTCTTTCCGTAGCAATAATAACTTGGATGACATCCCTTGGTTTCAAAGAGAAAAACTGGAAAAACCGGCGATCGCTTGTTCG
The DNA here is from genome assembly GCA_037355805.1 of Ixodes ricinus. Classification (NCBI taxonomy): domain Eukaryota; kingdom Metazoa; phylum Arthropoda; class Arachnida; order Ixodida; family Ixodidae; genus Ixodes; species Ixodes ricinus. The sequence goes on along the minus strand of JAZHYW010026134.1, from coordinate 77,543 downwards.
CGCTACCAGTGTCGCGCTCTGTACGTATGTGTAGCCCTACTGGTGGAGTTTGGCAGACGAGTTAACTAAAGCATTCGACATAATGCCGGCGAACGGAACAGTGGAGAGCAAAGAGCACGATTTCCAAGGCGGGAAATTTGCGGGGTACTCGCACTGTCGCATGCTATCAGCAGAGTTGATCAAATCCGGAAGGAACTGAATGCTGTAAGTCTGGGCCTTTGTTCCAAGGTCATCACACTGTGGCAATCGATTGCAGCGTCAACAAATATTATACAGAACGTTTAATTTTAATGCGATCAAGTTAAACAACTGGGTGAGAATTAGATGAGTGCCGTCTTCACCAGGCATATATCAGACTCGGCGGACATTAGATGAGGGAATAATCGTCATGATATGTTGAGTACTTAACCAAAAAATGTGTTCATTTACTTCTTAAGCATTGGCTTTAGCGGTCACGTTGGAATTTTAGCATTGACGACAATTACTATCAAAATCCAGAACAGTTTAGAAAAATATTGCGGAGAGGTAATGTTTCTTTTTTCTTTTTTGATATGAATAAATCTATTTCCTGTTGGTCTTTTTTCGCCCGATTTAAAATTTCTTGCAAAAAGAGCTCAGTCTGCCTACTGTGACTGATGCTTGAGAAGGTAAGGGGAGGGGGGCGGGGGGCGGGGGCTAAGTTTTGAGAAGTGTAGCTGCAGTAATACTGTAAACGAAGAGTGAAAAGAGTGATTTTTGAATTTGCTTTGATGTTCAGGGGAAAAAAGGTGAAAAAGAGAGCTGGCGAGAAAATAAGGCCAGGGCTGGTCAGGCGATTTAATACGAAGTAAGGTGGTTACCCGTTCAATAATTTGCTGCAGCGTCACGCCCATAATAATCAATCCAAAAAAACTCAACTGCCGGAAACCGAAACCCAACACGAGCACGGTAGCTCACGACAGGAAGTGAAGTAGCCACCCCGACTTCATTTTATTTTGTCCGCTTCTCTGCGTGTGAAACAGACGACAATGACGAATTTGCGTGCATCGTTTGTTGTGCAATTGTTTGGCACTTACATCCCTTCCGCTAACTTTCGGCTGTATAAATATACACACACCGGTATCTCTTGCGCTCAATGGTCTGCACTTGAAGATCAATTACCCGGTTCCATGAACGACATTTCGGAAGCAGCGGCCTCACGTCCGTCGCAAGGTTGGTCCGTCGGACGCTACCATCGCGTAGTCCAGCCCGTGGTACGTCGTCATATTGAGAATGACGTATACATGTACATCCTTTGTTGTGTGCAAAAAAAGTTTTTCGATTAAAGTATTTTCAGTTTTTCGGAGGCCACAAAAATGGGGTTCATATTGTTTTCTATTTTTAATATTGAATCTGAGTCTTAGATGACCCACGACTTTGAATATATTTGGTACACATAGTTTGAACGCCACGTGACCATGACAAAAAGAGCAAGCGCGATTGAAACCCGCCAATTCTCAACGGGCTGTCTACGGGGGAAAAGAAAGCGAATGTTGAGTCGCAAGTTATGTTCTGAGTAGTTGGGCTGTTATAGGTAATCTTCAAATAAAAAGGTAGGCGACCATAAATACCCTGTCAGTGTATCTTTAATAAATTAGACTGGACCTTAATTGAACAATCCCGACCACAGGTTTCGGCGGACTTAATTTGTAATCAACTCCTGAGTACTGTTATTTTAGATTTTTCTTAACTGGATAGACGCCTGCTTCTTGCTGAATTAAGGCCCCGCTAGTTCCGAGTTGCGGAGTGATGTAGTACGTAATTTTAGACTCGCACATGGAAGAAAAACATATTAGAAGAAAAGAGGCGATAACAGTGTTCTGTTATCCTACATGGAAAGAGAGAGAAAGAGAAAGTTTCTGAATGCAAGGTTTAAAACCCGGCAGTAGAACTGACGAGAGGGAAAAAATAAACGTCAATTGTATAGTTGAAGAAAAAAATGTTAAAAAGCCACCTAGATATTGCAACATTTTGAAATGTCAGATGAACGCTTTCTGTGTTGGAGACATTGGGAGGCTTTTTTTTTTTAAAGCCCCATATGTTTAAATAAATATTTGTCCAGAAACAAATAACACCTATATAAGCGCTCGATGTGTGCGACATTCCAATAACCAACATTTTTCACTAGGGCAAGAAATTTACATTCAGCGATGTCATCAGTGTGGACGTAAGCGATGGTCACGGAGCAGGAATACGACCCCTCACCTTTGCCCGCCAGGTACGCAAATCAGCGAATGAAAGGTCGTGGGTACTCATACATATAATTATTTGAAAGTGTAAACTGCTGAACAACTACGCTAGAGCAACTGCCAACAAAAGAAAAAAAATTAAACAATTATGCAACAGGAAAATACGAAAAGAAATCAGAGTACCGTCATAGTGCCATCGTCGAGAATGGCACCCCTGTGACAAAAAGAAATGACTGCTCAAGTTGTCAGATGACACGATGGCTTGTGCACGGCGCAAAATGCCACAAAAAGGCAGCGACTCGGTGACACTGAAAACTTGGTCCATTGACCTTGTAGGCTCTTGCTAAAGTCCCACTAGGAGTGACCTAAAAACTGAGTCCAATGCCCTTTTTTCCTTTTTCTTTCAGCTTATTGCTGCCTGCGCGCTGCCGCAGTTGATGGAAGAGGGTCGGCTGCCCAGTGACGTGGTGTCCAGAGCTCGCTTGATCCTTGACCACTGTTCCGGAAGCAGCGTTGGTGAGGCCCTAACTAGAGCACAGGAACAAATAAAGGTGGCATAAAGAACGCTGTGCCCAACAGTTATGAGGAATCCGAATGATAAACATTTTTCTGAACTTACACGCAGGGCGACAAAAGTCGGGTCGTACATGAGAAGATCGGCCGATGAATGAACTAGAAATTTAACTCGACTCGGGAACGGCATGTTGAAAAGTGGCGCCTCTTGACTTTAAAGGGATGCTGAGCCGAAAATCGAATTTCAGAGAACAACGCAGATCCGATAGACGAGACGCTACAAATCCCAAAACGTCACTCAAAAAGCGGTATCTCCAACCGATAGTCATATTTCTGCAAAAAAAGAGCGCGCTCGCACAAGGCCCAAAAGACGCATGACCTCGCGATTCTCATTTCCTCCTGTTTTCGCTTCGACTCCGCGAGGGCGCGGAGAGGAAAGGGAGCGAGGCCATTTTTCCTCCTTCTCAACTATTCTGCGATGACGTCAACATCATCCCTCATTCGCTCCTTTATTTTCCAGAAATACGGCCATCCGGTCGAGATGATGATGTATCGTGGTTTATGGCACTCTGTTGAACACTTCTGCAAGCGTATTTTCTGAAATCCGAATTTCGGTTCACCATCGCTTTAAGGCAACACCATCAGTTGTAAACCGCTAGTGCACATACCGGGTGTTTCTTTTTTTTTTTAACCTAACTGATTTGTTTATAAAACGCCATAAAAGTTACGCTTATGCGGTTTGTGCAGGTGAGTTATACGGCCAGGGGAACAGGGTATAGGGGCTAATCGTAACGATCAGTTGGGTAATTAATTAATATTTGTTAATTACGTTTTTAGTTAATAAAAATAGACGTATGATTTCAATTAGAAACTTGCTCAGCGTCATCGAAAACCACTAAATCAACTATTTGTAAAAGGATATAACGCAAAGGCAGTATATTCCGGCGTTCCGTAAAAACGCTGAATTCGGAAGAGTTTCTAGGTATCATTTGCTTATCAGAGCGCATATTTGCGCCCACGGTCCATTCCTGCCCCCCCCCCCCCCCCCCCAGTGGTCGCGGTGCGAAGCCACCCCCTCGCCACCCTCGTAGCATGGAGGGAAGTAGGGCGCACGTGTGTTGCACGTCTCAGCCACTGGAGAGCAGGACCGCGGGCGCACAGATGCACTTTGATAAGAAATCGAAACCTAGAGACGTGTGCAAATTGAGCGTTTTTACGGAACGCCGTAATATACTGCCCCTACGTTGTATCCTTCTACAAAGAGTTGATTTAGTGGTTTCCGTTGACGCTGAGCAAGTTTCTAATTGGAACCATATGTCAATTTCCAGTATTTAAAAAGTTAATTAACAAATTTTAATTAATTAGCCGACTGATCGTCACGATTAGCCCCCTATACTATGTCCCCCAGACCGTATAACTCATCTGCACAAACCGCATTAGTGTAACTTTCACGGCTTCTTTCAAACAAATCTGTTAAGTTAAAGAAAAAAAAACACCCTGTTTATCATCCGCAGCAAACGTCGTCTGATCCTCAGCTTGAATTAAACACTTTTAAACAGTGTCAAAAGTGCACAGACGCACAGTAAATGCGCCGCGATCCAGCGATTTTTTTATATTTAGTGTGTGACCGGGTTATTTGGTAATAGCAAACTGCCCGTGCAAAAATGTGCAACACAAGAAATCCTTTCAACTGAACCAGGTGTTTTTGCTGGCACGTGCCGCCACTGTGGCCACATGCCCGGCTTTTCAATGCTCGGAGCGATTGCTGTGCGGCGCGCATTGCTGAATGTAGCACGAAATGTCCGGAATCGAGCTTTACTAACTGAGAACCATTTTTCGTGGGTCAAAGAAAAATATAACGAGCAAAAATAGCAAGCCAAGAGCCTTAGTTTCGTTAAGAAATCTTGAAAACTACAGTGCAATATTTCTTACCTTCTATCCCTGTAAAGATCTCCGCCTTCCCACTTAGATGCGTCCGTGGTGTTCAAGCACGTCAGCCGAATCCTGCTCACGCATTGCATACGAGCGCTGCGTCACTGGGACGACACATTCGATATTGTCTGTAAAAAGCGCGTTAGGAGACTGGGGTCATAGCATTCTTAAACCAACACCGTCAACGTTGACAATCTGACATTTCTGTTACCTCCGTCCATGAAAGCAAAATTAATCTAACTAAAACTTTGTAGTGAGCGTGTAGCAGACCGTGGAATGCCGACCACATGAGCCTCTTGCGATGAAGCTTTGAACAAACTGTGGCGCCCTCATTTCGGATATTACAAGCTCACCTGATTGGGGATTTTCTATCTGCATAGCATCAAACAGGGGTCACGTGACATTCCAGTGACGCCACGTCTCTATGCCACGCATCTCTGCCGGAGAAAACAGCTTGACCTACCCTTTCTTCGGGTTTTGTCGGTTGGCGTTATTCGGGTTCGTCGAACGTCCAGCTGATCGCTCTGCAAGCGGGTAGGCCCATGCCGCCACGAAGCGGCATTTATGGGTGGGCCAAGAGGGTTTAATATTTTTGCAATGTGCAGCGGCAGACTGCCGCCGTGAAGCGGGGTGAACGGAGTGGTGAAAATGCTAAATTTGCCGGGAAAATTGACGTCACGTGTCCTGAACACCAATTCAGTTTGCTCTCTAAATTAAGCCGGGAAAACGAAGTCGCATGACTTGGTGTCCCATCTGCTATGAACAAATTCAGCTTGTGCACTAGATTTAGCGGAAAATTTGACGTCACGTGACCTCAACACAAATTCAGTTTCCCCGCAAAATTTAGAGGGGAAAATGACACCATATGACTTGGTGTGACGTCACCTATGAACAAATTTGGTTTTTCCGCTGGATTTAGCAAGAAAGTTGACCTCACGTGCGGAAGGGGAGGATTGGAGGAGATGGAGAAGGGAATAGGAGGAGGAGGAAGAAATGAGGGGGAGGAGTAGGGAAAGGAGGAGAAGGGGAGAAGTGGATGGGAGTGGAGGAAAATGGAGAAAACTAGGAGAGGAGGAGGAGTAGTGGCATACCCTCTTCCCCGAACCCTCCCCTCCTCCTCCTCAAGAGCTGCGCTCTAATTTCGCGGTACAGAGATTTGTAAACGTCTTTAACTTTTTACAGTTCCTCTTGAATGCGAAAAAACCCACACAAATATAAAAAATGCAAGAATTAATTAAATTTACTTCTACAAATACGAAAAAAATTTGAAGTGTACTTTATTTTTAAGAGTTGCGAAGAAGAGGTAACGAGTAATGTAAGTATGTTCCACGTTACTCAAAATATGTAGCGTAAATACTTTGCCCGACACTGTTTTGACAGTAACTGGTACGTTACAAGTTGCAGAAAGAAATAACGCGTTACCTGTAATGCCTTTACTTGTCATTTCTTACCGGCAACACTGCATGCGCCAAACGAGCCCAAAGGCTTGCGAGGAAGCGGCCTTGCGGAGGGCCGAGTTTGGGGAGGGACGTATTTTTCAAGCTCCGTCCGAGGAATACAATTCTGACACTGAAGAATGACACGCACGAAGCTTCTTGACACTTTGGAAGTTGTGTATGCACTTAAATATGTACGCGAGCGCAGTTTCAAAGCTGCCGTGAACAAGCAGACGGAAACGATGACGACGACGTCGGCGCACGTGGGCGCTCTTCCATGAGAGAAGTCACCGCCGGCGCACGTACAGTACCAAAGTGAATTTTGGGCGGAACATAGATTTTGCATTGCGTTCGCGAAACCTTGATCTTCCACTAAAGTCTGAAGAGCGGGAAGTATCTCGGGACTTTTAACATTGTGTGTAGCAACAAGCTACTGTGTAACTAGTTTTTTCTTCTTCTTTCTTAAATATATATAACGTTAGCGATGCCTCATAAGTGTATAACACCGACGCAACAGACGATAGGAGCAGACGACACCATGGGAGTTGCCGAGGCCGAGTCCGCAGCCGAGCCGGGAGCGCAGGACGGCAAATGCGCGGTGCATGAAACGCCCGTCGCTACTCCTGCAAGAGCAAGGGTAGCTTCCCGCACTACTCGGAGGGTCAAAATCGGGGACCACTACGGTACTCTGTTCCGCAATCGGAGCTTATACAGTTACTCTAAGCTCGTCGGAAGCAGTCACAGTCAGACACACATACGTGAGAAGGCCTTTCGAGTTCGGCGACTTGCTGAAGGAGTGATTGTTAGCGGGTGCAACTGATCAGTGTGGAAAAAAATCATAATTAAAAAATATCACATAAATCATATATATTTTATAAATAAGATTTATTTATTTAAATCAGTTTTATTTGATTTAAATCAGATTAATGTGAATTGAATCACCATGGCCCAAGAAGATCAGTTCTTTATCACAAGATATGTACTTTATCACTAGATGTAAATGCCCGATTACTGAAAAAAATGTGGAATAAATAACAACTGTGAAAGCTTAAACTTCTAAACCAAAATATAATTAACAAATATTATTCCTGTAAACCCAACTATACTAGAACAAAAACAGCTGGACTTTCTAGGTAATAAAGAAAACTTTATTTGATTTTCCTTTCCTGTTTTGATTTGCGTGAAATAGGACATCAAATTTTGTTGTTGTTGTTGTCGTTTCTTTCACATTTTGATTTTCTTACAGTGGTCGTTATGTAACTGACGAACGAAGTAGAAAGAAATGTCGACACTCTGACTTACTAGCACCACTTTTCGTTCGTTTTCAGCCTACTATAAATCTTCCTTGCTTGGTGATTATTTGATATAAATACAAAAACACATGGAAAACCACAAATAATACAGATACGTTAAATAAAATAATTGATTGATTTTTATTATCCACCATGCCAGTGATACATTGCCCGTGTCCCACTCGTGAGTCACATTTGGTCGCAACACGAACGAATTTGTTCGGACCTTGCAAATAAAATAGAGTAAAAAAAAATAGCCCGTATTTATTTTTCTACTTTGCTTCGGATATCACGCCTCTGGCTCCTTTCCGTCGTAGGCAATAGTTCTCTTGTGCAGTGCTGAGCTATATGCAGTTACTAGCATTGAGGAAACCAATATTGGTTCATAAAGCGGCTAGCCGACATTCTGTGAAATGTTCGTTGGGATTTTCGACAACTGTGTTACGAGTTCCTACGATAACGCGCCATTCGTATTTTGCAGGATCCATAATGTTCAAGGGCATCAGCATTATTCGTCAACATGTGGCCGATTACATCAGTGAACGGGACTGTGTTCAGGCTAATATAAATGATATTTTCAATTTGTTCTGGAGTGTTCCACGGCGCGACGGTAAGGACATTTAATTAGACACTTGACCTTTATAGGGACACTTGAAAGCGACACTTCACCTTTTGTATAGGATACATTGGTTGAAGGCGTGCAGTTTCATTCTTCAGTGCATGCACACTCTAAAAAAATAAAGGTTGTCATATGAGACTACCTTAGGGGTGTTAAAAAGATCTCCTAAATACAACGACACCGAGGGTAAAAGTAAAGACCCATATGTAGTCAAAAAGCAGGTAGTCAATTTTGACTACCCCCTAAAGCAACATGGCGGCCAGTTAGCGACGCCCGAATTCCCCGGTAAGGCCTAGCGAAGAGCACGAATGTTTAGCCTAGGGAGAAAATAGAGCATATACGCCTGTTCGATCTCTTCCAAGTGCCATCGGACACTCTAAACATCCGTCCCCAGACACCGGTACCGTACATATATCCTGTAAGGACGGCAGTGTGTTTGCCGGAATCGCCGCGATTGCCCCCGACGGCATCTCGCTAGACTAACTGTATTTTTACCGCCGGCGGAGAACACTCGAAATCGTCACGCGAGGAATGGGCGTCCTGACTTTACTGAACACAACGTATGCTTATCGTATGCGGCGGTGAATCGCTGGGCACCTTCACCGAAACTAACGAGAGGTGTTCAACTCGCATCAACGTTACCGCTATTTTTTTCTATCTCTTCCTGTTTGTGTCTACCCCTATCGACGTGGTTATCCATTCATGCGCGTATGTGCCTATACTTCGCAGCTCTTCGACAAACAACGAGCATTTAGGTGGCTGAGTGGCAATTATTACGATTCTTATCGAGCTGAGAGGCAGGGACGTAGGGAGGCCAGTGGATTGCAGTCCAGCTGTTTGTATATCAATAGCTACAGGACTGCTCAACACTTAGTTTACTGAAACAAGCGGCAGCTAGCGCCACCTAGGAAGTGTAGTAGTAACCGCAAGATGGCGCTAAAAATACTGAAATGCCTTTTTAGTTCAGATTTCACGGGACAACTACTCATACACCCCCACACACCAGAGCACAAACACCAACCAAGATACCGAACATTGTTACAGGCACATGGATGTCAGCAGTACAAGGCACAAACAACTCCAACAAAACACCTCCGCGACTCTCTGCTCTAACATCTCTACCAACCCGATTCATATTCCGACAAGGATTAGGCATTACGAGATGAATACAAAGAGTATTTGCAAGGAGCATTGGTATACAAGTGCTCTGTGTAGTCAAATTGGCAGGCTAGACACCTATCTTAATCTAGCGCTTCAATGGGCAACATGGTGTAAAAGTAATCGGCTGAAGTAACACCGCACGGCATGCTGCCGATCAGTTTCGGTTTCAGATTCACGTAGTGATAAGCTTACTGAAGCCGTGTTGCGCCATGCTCGTTCGCGCCTGTAATAGCAGCAAAAGTTACAACAAAATCTGCATTCCTAGTTAGTAATCGGCTAAAGGTAACATAATTATTAGTCTTGTGTTGTTTAGTTCATTCTTTGTTTCCTTAAATTACGTGCTTGAGAATACGCTTTCTCGTGTTGGTCGAGTAACCGATGAGTCGCTTTACTCGCTGCACTCCAAAAGCATCTAAATTAAACTTATGGGAAAATGAGGACAGGACCCTTTATGTAGGGTTGAAAAAAAGGAAGGAAAGGGAACCCTTCTTCACACCACCTCTCTTCACAAAAACACGACACCACCTCTCTCCACAAAAGACAAGAGACCGGACCTCTAACAATGGGGTCAAACCAACAAAACAACTGACGGTACCAAAAATGACACATCACTCACAAAAAAAAAAAAACCGCATGGAAACTACAGATTGCACTAGACCTTTCACCGAGGGAGTCAGCTATATTAGAAATCGCTTTCATTCAGCATCTAAAGACAAAAGAGGGCTTGTTCACTGCATTCCCCATGCTTCGTTATCGCAGCTCTTGAGGAGGAGGGAAGGCACGGGGGGGGGATCACGTGACCTTCGGGGGGGGGTCACGTGACCTCGGGAAGGGGGACCATGGGGTCACGTGACCTGAAGGGCCACGTGATCTCGGGGGTCACGTGACTTAGGGGGTTGCAAGCAACTCAGGTTGCATGCAACCTGAGTTGCTTGCAACGCGTAGTTACGGCAACATGTAACACTGAGTTGCATGCAACTCACATTGCATGCAACCTGAGTTGCCTTCAACGCATGGTTGCGGCGACATGCAAGGCTGAGTTGCATGCAACTCAGGTTGCATGGAACCTGAGTTGCATGCAACGCGCTGTTACGCCGACGGCGACGGCGACGGCGACGCCGACCCTGCTCAAGCCGGAAAGGGGCGCCTAAGAGCTGCGCTCTAAAAACTGAAAAACTTGTCTTGCTTGATAGCTCCGAATATTCCGTCCGTCCTTCCCTATTTCTGAGTTTACATTTGAAGAAGGTGAGTTTTCCTTTGCCCTGATTAACGCGCCCCCCCCCCCCCCCAATTTGCCATGTTTCTATCGTTGATGGACGAAGAGCGTGTCGGTGCAGGTCAAACTTAAAGGAAGAATAAATGTCTTCCATGTTTATTCTTTCTTAAAACTTTTGATCTATCAGTGGGTAACAGTTGGTCGGTTTTAACATTACGAATGAGATTATATTCTCTTTATGAATGTTACATATCTCCCCGTGCTGATCTATGCCGTTGTAGAGGTTGCTGATGGTCGATTTGGCTGCCTTGCAGAAACCTATTTTTCTAAATAGCGTCTATCCAAAAGGAGTACAAAAATGTACTGGAATCGAATTGTTTGTGGTGTTGTCGAACACATGCCGCGTTGCCTAGTGACGACGTTGTCGCCCTACTCTGAGTACACAAGATATACGAACGCCTCTACAAACATATTTCACTTTTCTGACACATCATTGTGAGCTTTGCCCATTAATTCTGGTCGTTATTATAGTTGGTGATGAACGTCCTGAAGGAGTGCATAAACGGAAAGCCACCCGGCGCCATGACCTGCATGCCCCAGTACGTGGCGTTCCACCATTTTTTCGACGAGTTCGGGTTTCACAAGGTACGAACGCTACACGTTTTTTATGTTCACCATGATATCCAGGCAAATTATTTAGCTTTTTCATTTTATCGTACGTTTTGACCAACGTATATGCCACAATTTTAGTTTTATTCTTTTGCGAGTCTTACGGTACGGTACCAAATGCTAGTAAGTGTGATATGATACGAAATGCCAGCGATAGCGAGATTAGCCGGGCACAACGGCATTGTCACCTGCCTTTTAAATAAAAAAACATAAAGTTAAAAAAAACTCTGTAAGCAGTGTTGTCGGTCTTAAAGCCCCTTAATAAATGCACAGAAACATATCAAGGTGCTCTTGTTTGTCTGTCTCTCCCGGCGAAAAGTATGCGGTTACAGTCGTTTTATGCTGGATACATGTACTGATTTAGACATTTTACTCCTATAAACGGGAAGCCTATATTACAAAAGAAATAAGAAAAAGAAACTGGTGCTTCATTAGTCGTTTTGCAACGCGTGCAGCACCGTTCTCGGCACCGACAGAAATGCCGGGAACTCAAGGTACAACTGGCTGTAACAGATAAGAAAAGCGACTTAGTGAACGCGACAGCGAGCGGGCGAAGGTAGGCAAGCAAACGCGTTACCCTCTCGCTTTCTTCATCGTCACGTGGGGGCAAGGAGAATGCGTACAGGACGTCGTGCGTGGCCTTTTGGGATTTTTATATCAGGTCTAATTAACAAGCAGCAACCAGGCGAATTTTCGTTAGAAAACAACCAATTCGCACAAAGTTCGGCGCTTGCTAAGCCTTCGAGGCTGGTTCACACAGCCCTGTTTTTTGAAGTGACGTTACGTTACAAAAGCTTAAGTGCAAGTCACTGGGACATCTGTGCTTCATATTAAGCGTGGCTACCAGTTCAAAAAGGTAGCCTGCCACGCGACATCCAAGACATGAAACTTTCGCTGACTTAGGCGTAACGTATGAAAACGCAATAAAACAGCTGTGAGAACCAGCCTTTCGGCTGCTTCAAATAGCATTCTTGTTCGTTTTTAGTTGAAAGTTGACATTTTCCGTGCTCTGTTCCTTGTTTCTTCTTTCGTGTGTAAATTTAATTGTAGCCAAAGCACATTGCTTGTTGTTTTAATTACCACTCCCCCCCCCCTCCCTCTTTTCTCCTCTCTCTTCCGCGTAAAACAGGGGAACGTGTGAAGTCAGTAAAACAGCTAGATGGATGTATAGATGGATGTTAATGGCTGTACCCTTTATAAGGGGCGGTAGCTTGCGCCACCAAGCGGCCACTAGTGACGTGCTTGAAAAAAGGCCCCGAGGTTTTGCTCCGTGAGAAAATCCCAACATACGTCCGGCCTACGAGATGTGAAGGCGCATGTGTGCTGCAGTCACTGCGGTCGTAATAGACTACTGTGCCCCATTATGTCTCTTTTTTCTCCCCCGCAGATTCTTTATTACCTTGACGAAAACAATGGCTGGGTTCACAGTATCTCCAGAATGCAGAGATCACTTGACGCTTCCCGGAAGTTCTGCGAACCGCGTTTCCTGTTCGTTGTCAATCCTGCCAACCCAACAGGTAATACAGGGTACTTATATAATTCATATCCGCAAGGGGAGACACTAATCCAAAAAGATTACTCTAATAATCACCAACAATTACACAAAAGGAAGAGAAGATGCACGGTTCACCTATAAAGATAAGCCAATTAAGGACTATGAAACTATCGGCGATGAGATCAAACTATAGTGGGCGCCGTTTCATTATCATCAATATCACCGCAAACAATCGCTCTGCGGCAAATAACTCCGACGCTAGCACTGGCGTAGTGTACGCTGCATCATTTCCGCGCTCGGTCCATATTTGGATTTAGCTATATGGTCCGCACTTGTTGCGTACCGCAGCTCTCGATGTATGCTTTTGAACCGGTTATATGCAGCGCGGAGGACTGCAGCACATACACGACAATGCGGACACTGTCCACCCTCAGCTCGGGTGCAACGCTTCACTCGATCACATGATCGCAGTGCAGCACGTCCTTTCTTTAAAGAAATACCGTTTGCTTTTGCCCATGTCGTCCATGATTGTCGCAAGAGACAGGGTAACTGAAAACTGAAATGCGTGTTTTATGAATCATGCGGAAAAACACAGACCCACCACCGGCCACGGACGATCCAGCGCGCGCTGCCGACGCGACGCGACTGGACCGTCACGCCACCTAGTGACCATACATGCGGTTGTTTGTCCTTCCAAGAGCACTTCGATGACATTGAATGCAAAAGGGGACTAGGCTACTTGTATTTAGATGCGTTTAGAAAAATAGAATATTGTTACACACCTTCACGAGCCTTCCGTCGTCGTTTTACATGTCAGCTAATGCGCTAGTGACTGCGGTCGGAGGGTTTGTTTGCAACATATAGTTAGTTCCCGAGATGGCCGCTTGGGAACGCCTCCCCTCGATCTCATTTCCAATAGAGTAAAATGCAAGAGTATTGGGAGAGTACTGAGGTGTACAATAAAGCCCGGCGTGAATGGAGGCGAAGGGAACCAGCCTCGTGCCGGGTCGCCTTTCTGCTGATCAGGATCGTGTGCAGTGGAAGTCGCTTTCCCGAACCGGGTGGGCTCGGGGTCATGGAAAAGGCCATAGGAATTTTATAAAACGAAACTCCCTGGTACGTGTCGCCTGTTTTCCTTGTACCGTCTTTTCACCCGACTTGGACGAGAGCCAATTGGGACGGTGTTAGGCATTGTAGCCTGCTTGGGCTCTGTGGCTGAGAGTGGAACCCGGGGCCAACGCCATCTAAAATATTGAAGGCCTCCGAACGCCCCACTCTTCCTCCATGAAACTTCGTCACAGTCGGATCGTGCCAACTCAGCAATTGAACCCGAGCCCGACGTCGAGCGACCTTTGCCGCGTTGATTGGACACGCGGTCCAGGCAATCACTAACGCAGCACTCGTTTTAAATTTGTGTCTTCGCTAGATCTCACTGGGGTGACGTCAAAATTCAAGTGCGCACACAGGCTTTGACAACTTTAGGTAGAGTTTCCAGGGCCCAGTATGTTTAACGAGGTTTGCGCTTCTTGTTCCATTCTACCGTGATTATTTTACGAGTTGCAGAGTACGTTTAAACACCCTTCGCAAGATTCGAGACATTGTTTGACCAAGTCGGGATACTCTGGTATAATCTGGCGTATTTACTTACTTTCGCTTCAATCATGGGTAAATTGGCTAACCTGTTTCAGCCACCTTTGAGAACATTTCGCGCTTTCTTAGTTGTCTGTTTTAATCCTATGCAATAAACATTATAGTCGGTGACAGATTAAGAGTTCAAAGAAAGCTCCTCCCACCTCTTATTACTTTAGCAAAGCGAATGCTGGAGAGGAGGTCGCCTCTTTTCCAGCGTTCGCTCTGCTAAAGTTGGAAGAGGTGGCTTTCCCTGAACCCTTAAAGTGTCACTGAATATATTCGCATAATGCGAGCGAAAGCTCGTACTAAAATGCGAAGACTGTGTGTAAGTTGCCTTTCATTTCCATCTCTCTCTCTCACTCTCTATCTCTCCCCTTTTCCATTTCATACCTCCGAACACTGCTCAGAAACCAAGTCGCATGCCCGAAAGATAAGCATTTTGTTTTTAACGAGAAGCTAGGCAACACGCCATAAAGCAAATCCGTGGAGTGGCTTCAAGGGTGCTTGTATTCCGCGTCCTGTGACGTTGTATGCATCTAAAATGTCTCACTGAAACAACGATGAGGAAGCATAACCACAATTAAAGTATATCCTATTGCTTCAATGCGCAAAAAAGTTTTATTGCTGAAATGACAATTTTTGTTGGCTATTTCAGCTACGGTCCTTTCCGCCGAGAGCATCATGGACATTATCCGGTTTTCTTACCAAAACAACCTGATCATTCTAGCTGATGAGGCAAGTTCGTTTACTTTATCACTGACTTTTTCACTTCAAAAATGCCTTTGCAACGGGCATGCTATAGCTAAGTCATCGTCAGAAATCACTTCTCTTAATTTTACCGATCAATTTGTAATTTTTGACGCTAATTCATCCTTGCGTGCTTTGCTAAAGTTCACTCAAGGTATTGTCAAATCTCAGACTTCAACATTTTTTAAAATTATTTTGCGCCTATTTTGCAATATTAAGTATCCCCACAAAACTTACAAATAAGGACGGTTAATTTAAGATCAGCATGAGCTTTGTTAATGCTCGTTAATATGGACAGCTGAATTTAGACAAAACGCAAAGGTAATAAGTGGGCAGCGACAACGCTGACTAGCATTAACAAGTATAAACCAACAAGCTGCAAATTAAACCCATAGCATTAGCGCAACAAACTGTTACATGTTTCATGTCACATATTCTGTGACATGAAACCAACGATAATATGTGGATACATTTGTTTCTTAGGTGTTTGAGCACAACATCTACACGGAGCATGCCCCATTTCACAGTTTTCGTAAAGTTATGCGTAAGATGGCAGACCCCTGGTCCAAAACACAACTCATCACCTTCAATTTATTATCGAAGGGTATCATGGCAGAGTGAGTAAGCCGGCCATGCATCGATGGTAAGGTGGCCACATTGTATATTGCCATACAAATTCAAATTCTGCTGCTCCGAGTGATATTTACTTTTGATCTATTACTCCCTATATACCTGCGAAATATAGGGGTAATCATATTAATATGGACAAGAGTGTACAACCATGAAGCCTTCTAAGAAGATAGTGTCCTGTTAAAAACATTTGAACCTCTTTGAGTCAATTGTACTTTCGACGATTACTACTACAACTATGCCAAGATGATAGCTTTTGGTAGACTGCGTTACGTGTGCGCTACGGAATTTCAGACATACGGTGCGCGTACCCCTGCCTTCTCCCAGCCGCATAATTGTCGAAATTAATTTGCACATAGTGTAGGCAGAAAAAAAGGAAGAACTCGTACTGAATAACTGCACTAAACGTGGCTCAAAGAAATTAAACGAGTATTTAAAAACTTCACTTGTATAATTATAAATTTCATGTGATCACAGAGACGGACTACAATGTGGCTATTTTGAGATCGTCAACCTGAATGGAGACGACAAAAAGAGACTTCTTAAAGCTGTGGTTGAGCTGCTGCCCTTAACTCTCTCGCAGGTGAGGATAAATTTCCTACAACGAGCTATATGTATAGCATTTGGCAGGACATGAGGCACATAGTACAGTGAAGCATGCTAGACTGAATTAGCCAGCAATGACATGCAGCTGGTCACGAATATACACAGTGAAAACTAAAATTGTCCTAATAATCGCCAGAATGCTTCCAAGGATATGATAGGAGGAAATCTCGCGCTCTTCGGTGAATGGAAACACATTTTAAGGTTGAATCTGACTTTAAAACCTGAAAGCTTTTTCTTTATTTTTTTTACAATGCTTTTGGCTGCAAACACAAAATGTATAACTACAAGTCTTTTATACTCACAAGTTCCAAATATAATTTCTCTCCTTCACGTCAAAACTCCACGTTTTCCATTTGATCGAAACAGTTCCCAACTACGAAAGCAGCTGTGAAAAAAAAAGAAACAACCGAACATTGTTGTACGTACAGAATTTAACTTGACCACGATGGGGAGGGGGGAGGGGTCGGAACCCTGGCCATGTAGTTCACAGTTTGAAAGGCATAGCAGTCGAGTCAACGATCTCCAGACAGGCCGTAAACGACATGTTCTTTGAACTCGAAGGCATAGTTTTCTCTCGATTTACTTTTTTTCACGAATACTAGCCCCATAATTTCCAGAAATATGTAGCATAGGTGATAGAACATATTAAAATTTGTTATACACAACTGAGCCCATCTTTTCTCCTCTGTATAGCTAAATTTATTGGACCTCTTAGACATCACACAAAGATACAAAGAACATATTGTAAGATAGTATGTTTCAAAAATATTAAATTAAATAATAAAAAAACCTCACTCACGGCGCAGGACAGACTCGATTACTCGCCACTATATTCGTCAGTGGTAAATGCTGCCACACATATAGGCTTATACTTGAGGTAGAGAACATCACATGACAAAAATTTGACACTGCAGTACTTTTTGTATCCCTGGATTATCTGAGACCAGAAATTAAGGACCTTGGAATTACAGTCAAACTACAAATTGACCCGTCTCATTAAAATGTTTCTGCAACTTATCACTAGGTGGCTTTGGATTGTCTCGTCAAACCTCCCCAGTCTGGTGACCCATCCTACGACCTATACCAAAAGGTAACTGCAGGACCGGGTTCATTTTGAGCACAGTTGGTAGTAATTTGCCTCGATATAGTGATCCAATTGACAATGAAATTCATTTCTTTCTTCTTTTTTTCACTGTTTTACTCGGATTGTTTAAGGAAAAGAATGCAATCCTGGAGTCTCTCAAGAATCGAGCGGAGCTGGTACAGAACACATTAAACGGTATTGAAGGGTTCTACTGCAGCCCAGTTCAGGGGGCCATGTGTGCCTACCCTCGCGTGTTACTGCTACAAAGAGCTATCGACAAAGCAAAGGTATTCATTTTTTATTTATCTCCAAGCGTTTTGCTGCGCGCAACATTTTTGTAAATTTGCATATTAGGGAGCTAGTTTGTTAATTTTCCAGTTATTGAAGTAATATTTCTATCGACATTTCTCACCAACGTCTGCTATGTCGAGCGGACTGTCGAGAAAATGTTTCCTAAAATTGTTAATGGGAGTTGTGGCATCTAGCACATTAACTACATTAATTTCAGAGTTGTCACTCGCACCAGACGGTGACATCCTTTTAACCTTATACAACTGAAATATCATATCGATTGTTAAAAGGAAAGTATTTTTTTTTCGCACTATTCAGCTAAAGAAGAATGATGATGGATCTACACGCGTGGTTTACTACGAAGACTTTATTTTAGATTACCTCGCCTTAATGCGTAATCGTTAAATCGTTATTTCTAGTGTTTTGCTTTTTATTGTTAAATGTTAATTCACTTTAAGCTCTGGTTTCCACTCCTAAAATGGCCTCAATTGGCGTCGAAGTGTGGACAAATAAAGAAGGAAAGGAATAAAGTTAAGAAAATATTTGTTCAAAAGTTTCAAGCAGAAAACTCAGAGGGACCTAATATTTGATGTTTTTTTAAGGGGCAGGGTATGTACCAGAGATACGAATGGACATTTGTACACTTTAGTAAAGGACGATAGTTTGGATCAAGTGGGAATATTCAAGCTACAACCAAAATCTGCCATGCAAAAACACCGACGTTGCGCGTGCTGCACGAGTGGTAATTTCAGCGCACCCCACGCTTTTCACGTGCTTTGTGTGGTTCTAAAATTTATAAATGAAACAATATGTTTATTGTCACTACTTAAAACATTTATAATTAACTTTTAGTTCACTCTTTTTTTAATTGGTATGTTTTTTGCAATACCTCATGTCCGCCGTGCCTGGCAGTTTGTTTCCGAAGAGAGTCCCTTATTTTCTCAACCAGAATAGTTTTGGAAATTCATAAAAGTCTTCGCAGAAACCTGGTAATTTCAGGCTAGATAATCAGTGCACACAAATTCGGGTTTTCCTGTTTTTCTTTGTCGTTGCGCAGAGCCTTGGTCAGGAGCCCAGCTATTTCTATGCGAGTCAATTGCTTGAGAAATAAGGTGTGTGTGTAACACCAGGCAGCGCGTTTGGCCAACTGCCGGGAACCTGCCACTTCCGGTAAGAACGATCAATGGCCCTCCTCAATAATCCTCTGTGACTATAACATATACAAGTTAAATTGCGGTCATGCCAGAGTAATGAGAGCAGCATAATTCTGCTTCCGTGAGTAACACCATACCCAAACTCTTTAATACCCAACAAAGGACTGTGCCTGCCCTTTTGTACTGGCACAAGATAATAAAACGTTGCCTTCCAAATTTTTAACATTGCCACTTATGGATTTGCATGGCAACCTTCAGTAGGTTTGTGGCTCATGGGTCAACTTATAGGACTCCTTGGTAAGGATATGCACCACAACTAAAATTACGCTTATCCATCGTAACAAAAATGACCAGAATGCACTGAGCCAGCTCAGCAGCCATGAAAAAAAACATATCTAAAACCTGCACTTTGCACAATCTGCTAACTGGCCAATCTTTTCCAGGGTTACCACACTTCCACCAATGGCAAAGCTCCTGGACATGCTTGACCGAATCAAGAACTTCCACGAAGAATTCACGAATCAGTACAATTAAATGAAGCTACGGTCGCCGAAGTGGATTGCTCAATGTAAAGAAGTTGAACGAGAACTAAGAAGTAAAAGGAAACAATAGTGTAGCCAAAAACTGACACAATAGCGCTTTTTCTATTTGGACGTGACTTCCACTAAATTCATCTGTGCATAAAGCTTTTAGTTAAAGTATAACATATTCCAACATAATGTCTTAGGACAACACACATCACGTCGCGTGGTCATACAGCATGTTATCAAGTCTGAGAATGCACCACCAGTAACCAGAAAACTTTTTGAATACTGGGTATTTTAGAGGGAATGAAATTTGTGTTTTTCTACCGTAAAAGTTAACTACGCGTCGCTTAACGCTAGTGTCTCTCCAAATATGGCACCAGCAGATGGGGCAAGATTTTAAAGTTTCGAAATTCACCATTATAAAGTATTATAAATAATAAAATAATAATAATAATAATAATAATAATAATAATAATAATCCAAATTAAGAATCAAGAATATTGTTATTAGGTGTCCAGAAAAGGCCATCCGGTCCTAGTACTTGCACGCCAAAACTTGCACACTACAATAAAAGCTAAAAAAATATACATAAAAAACTTGAAGCATTGAGTAAAATGAATGATACATGCATGCAGACAGAAAGATGCGACCTACACAACAAGCAAAGAACGGAACACAGGGTAGAAGACTGCCGCAGAAACGAATATACCTAATTAAAATGATATGTAATAAAATCACAATCACGACAGGTTCAGCGAAACTCATACAAGACTCTGAGAGATCGAACAAATTCAGTCACACAAACAAATATCACGATTACTTGAAATGCCATTACATGTCCTATACATACGAAACATGGGGTCCAGGATATTCAACGTCCAACAAGAGTAAAAAGACTGTCAAACGGGTCGCTGCCGAGGAACTCGTAAAGATATCTGTGAGAGCAGTTCTGAACAGTCGGCCGTGCCATGAAGGTCTTTGAAAAGGAAAACCAGATCTGCCTTTTCACGACGGTGATATAAGCTAAGTGATATAATAGTTATTATTATTATTATTATTATTATTATTATTATATTTATTACTATTATTATTATATCGAAAGATCCGCGGCTTACGCACGAAAACCGAATGCTTTTTTCTGACGTTACCTTATCCAATTATCCTATATTTTGTTCAACGGAAACTTGGGTGTGCTGGGATATCGGGTCCTCCGATGACTTTCCACCTTCTTTTGTGGTGCACAGGCGTGACCGCGACTTGGCCACGAGTGACACAACTGGAGGCGGCGTGTTAGTGGCCGTTGACAGGCATTTCCGCTCGAAAAGACGCGAAAATTTAGAAAAGGTTCCCTAGAGTTTAAGGGTAGAAATCGAGTGTGCAAAGAAAGTACGCCTTTTTATTGACCTTTTTTACCTACCTCTGCCTCATGTCCCTAAAGCTGTATAACAGGCTAGGGAGTATGGAAATAGACGAAGAAGGTAGAAAAAGCTTAGGGAGTGACCACAGAAGAATCAAAATCAAATTTGGTGCGTTAGTAACCCAGCTAAAATTTCAGGAACGGGAAGGTGAGTTGACTCTTAACTCTGCTAACGACGCCCGACGACTTTCGCACGTGTATCGCTGGCATGGAGAACACCGTTAGCGAGTTACTCGGGTGTGATGTCTTAATCTTAGGTGATTTCAATGCTCGAGGCGTCAACTGGACGCAGTTTAATGTTTCAAATGACAACTTTTATTTCAAGCAGAAAGGCAACGACCTCCTAAACCTTGTTTCTTTTTTTAGAACTTGCACAACACAACGATATTCTTAACCTCCGAGATAATGCTTTAGATTAATGTCTCTCAAACATGGACTGCGTGTGTGTAGCACGAGGTGGAGTCCCTATGGTTCTTTGTGTAAGTAACGTTCTGCCCTTGACTTATTGCTTTCTTTTGACGATTCCTCGAATCACGCCTCATTTAGGGTTCTCCTCCACGCATCTTATACATTTTTTTTTTATCAGGAGACTACATCGGGATATTCCACCACTTCTCGAGTGTTGATAGGTCTCCGGTCTCAGAACCTTCTGATGCAAATGAGTTGGTAGCTCTCTTTGCGAGATAATTCCCTTGCGAGATAATTCATTCCTTTGAGATCTTTAAAGAAACCTCGCTTTCCTAATTGCTTTTCTAATGAATTAAGAACAATACCAAAAGAGAAAGACTCCTTGCACAGAAAGTTTGAGAAAAACTGGTCTCCAAAAGTGGGAGGTAGAATTCAAAAGTTGCAGAAAGAAATGCAAGACAATGTTAAACCGTGAACGCCAGGCGTATGGTTACTCAGCGGAACCTGGCCTTGTCAAAAACCTTAAGAAATATTGGATGTACACTAGATCACGGTACAGGAAGGATATCGGATCGACAATAGTTTTGGATCACCACGAAAGAGATGCGAGTGCGTGCCCGAGCTATTTGTAGGCCATTTTAGTTCAGCCTACCAAGACGGTTCTGTCTGCTCCTCTGCCACATTGACTCACTTGAATGAACTCGGTGACCTACTAAGTTACATTAATGTCGATGAGGAATCTGTAGAGCCTGGTATAAAAAAATGAAAGCCACGTTATCTGCGGGGCACGATGGTATACCATCTGCAATTCTTAAAACCTTTCATGATGTACTCACACCTGCACTATGTGCAATATTTAACAACTCGTTAAGGTCAAGAGTATTCCCCGAAATGTCGAAGATTGCTGTGGTCGTTCCGGTTTTTAAGTCGGGAAAGAAAAAAGTTATGTTCTCAACTATAGACCGATTTCCCTTCTCTCTTCATTTTGCAAACTCTTTTAAAGAGACATTCCTGATCTTCTTTCTCTCAAATATCAAAACATTACCCTCCTAATCAGCATGGGTTTATGACCGGAGATCAACGGCTACAAATCTAGTTTTATGTCTACCGCACCCTGGTAGTCTGCAACAGAGGTCAGCTAAACATGGTCTACTTTGACCTAGACAAGGCATTTGACGTTGTAAATTCACCAATCTCTTGTCTGAAGTGTGCCTTAAGGTTCCACGATGTGTACTCGGAATAAATCATAATTTTATATTCCCCAAAATTTTAGTTTTTTAAGCCCAATTATTAGACTGACTGAGTGTTATAACCAGTACTCTTAGAAACTCGATATTTTTAACTCGTGCTACACGATATTTGTTATTTCTATTGAAGACCTGTCCGGCGGTGAATAATGATGGTGGATCACTTTAAGATGGATTTCGGAGAGCACAGACATTGTCGAGTTTGTGCTTGTGTAGCTGCTTCGTATATTCTTTGTTTTGAGTGACTCTCACACTTGTTCTTACATCATTGCAATTTCTCATCATTGTACACAAGACCTATAAATTGTATTTCGTTATCATTTAGCTCAGTGTATGTCGTGTATGATTTTATGCAGTTACTGTATAGCGCATTGCTCTTCTGTATTTTTGTGTTTTATGTATTCAGTTCTCTCCAGTGTGCCAGTACCAAGACCGCAAGGTTGTTCTTGGGCACTACAATAAACACTGATTGATTGATTATTTTACCGCATCTTTCAAATTCTCCTACATATATACCGGTCCGCTGAAGTATGGATGCGCATACTTGCCTGCAGGACCTGGCATCCAACAGGTTGCATGCCTGCTAATAACAAAGTGTGCGTTGTTGACATGCAACTAAACAAAACAAAACAAAGAAAACTCGCACATACTAAAAGAAGAAGAGAAATACGTATTTTTTTTCAACCACATATCAAATGTAGAGTGCCGGTGTCTCAGTTCGTATTTTACTCGTTTCAATGAATCCAAGTTAAGAAGCTCTTTAGGTAGTTTACTAAATTATAACGGAACGTAGAATGACGTCGATTTCTTTCCATAATTAGTATTCACTCTAGAAAAGACAAACCTTTTAGTGCGCCTTAGATTTCGCTCTTTTCTTAAGGGAATTTTGAAATCTCTATCGAAGTAATATTTTATTAGAATTCCTTAGCAGTGCAACTGCTCAGTAATTGAGACTCTTGCTTCATAAATTTCCTCTTCTTTCTCTGTTTCCTCGTTCATTGTACCACAGATTATGTTTCCTGCTGTTTTGTATAAAACCTTGCCGATTGTTTGCTTTTTTAGTTCAAACGCGTTTCTTATGACGAACTATCATAACGAAGGATAGATTCACACAGTGGGGTATACACTCTTTTTCTAAGATGCACACTTGCTACACTCCGCATCCCATATAAATAAGCAGAGACGGCACTCATCATTTTGATTATATATTCAACATGATCATTCTATAAACGATTTACATCCAGATGAATCCATAAATATTTTGTTGCTTGGACTTAGCCTTACGGTAGGCAGCTACAGTTTCTGCAATGATGAGAATAAAGGAACACTGAAGTCGTCAAATTCAAATGCTTGAAGGAACGTCGAAAGCACATTAGCTTGGATTCACTAGAATTCACAAAACAAATATGATTGTCTGAAAACCAGGACATTAATAATTTATTTTCGATAAAATAAAAGTGCGTTTGTTTCGTCACTGTGTTCCAGTACTGGGGCAGTATTGTCTGCGTATTGATACACTCGAGATGCAAGAGGTAGCGCTTTGATTTAATTTATATAAACATTAAGGAGAAGAGGACCTGAAATTGAGCCCTGAGGCATTCCCGAGTTAATTCGCATTGCATTACTTTTAAAGGTGCCCATTTTTACCAGCTGATACCAGTCTGTAATGTAATCATTAGAAATTCATTGAGAAGCCCCTAAAACCCATATTTACGAGCTTCAGTAGTAGCAGCTTATGATCAATGGTGTCGAAAGCGTTGGTCAAACTTTGGAAAAGGTTAAAAAAAATATGTTTTTTATCCAGACTGCGAATTACGTGATTTGTAATATTTTCTTGCAGAGGTTTTATGCTCTTGTTTTTGCAAAAGCCGTACTGGGATCTGTGTATTAAATCATACTTTAAACAACATGAATGCATTGTATTAAGTACAAATTTTTCCATAATCTGTGGTATTACCGGCAGTATCGATATTGGCCTGTAATTCATAACGGCTTTCATTTTACCGTTTCATATAACTTCCTTATTACCGCAATCTTTATCCTACGGGAATGTGTTTAGTTGAAAGGAAGTAGCTTGATATTTTTAATGATGCATCTTTAATTTTATAAAAATTAATTTTTATATTCCTTAATCGTATTTTATCGTTTCCCGCAGATTTTGACACTGACATATTTTGTTTATTATCCTTTCAATGTCTATTTCTGCCGTCTGTGGTAAATATTTGGAATGAAAACTAGTATAGTAATTATTCGGTCCTTTCCCTTAATATCACATCATCATTCTCAATTACATGACTCTTTGAGCAAACAAATCGTTGAATAGGTTGCATAATGAGATAAGACCGTTGTTACAACTTTTTGCGACGGTAATATCGAGTTTTCTGTGTCAAATTTAGTTTGAAAGTTTGCTGTCTCAAAGAATGGTACCATTGATAGTTTAATCATTCAGAACTTACTAAGAGATTTTCAGAAAGTTCCACCTAGGAAAGCCAGTCCGATCCCAGCAGCAGACGCCATTCATCTTCACGTAGTCGCAGGATTATCTAAACGTTATTTTCTATTGAAAATTTCCGAAAATCACCTCTATTTTTTTATTACTGGCAACCGAAAGTTCTGAAACTTGAGCGTGTGGTGCCCGCCGCTAGCACTATCTGGGTGGGAGCCGAGTGTTCGGCAATGCGTAGTTTATTTGGGGGTTAGAAAACGTGGTTATCTTTTTCCCCATACAACCAGTAACAAGAAGGCTAAAGTAATGGCGACAGTTCATACGTGTTCAAATATTAATAAACCATCTAAACCATCTAAAAGAAAGTATTGTGGCGTTGGTGCCAAAAGCCAACTGCTGGCCTTCGCGGATTTGCGTTTTAATTTTTTTCTATTATTATTAGTGCATCCTCAACATTCTCAGACATTTGACCTCTGCATAGTCTTTCAAAGAAAGTCGGCAAAATACTGCAAAAGAAGTTGATTTCATTCGAACAATGGCATTACAAAATCGATACACTGTATACATGGCACATAATTATAAACGGCACTTGTGAGATAATAACGAATATAAATTAGAATCTCAGGAAAGTGTACCTTTCATGTCTAAGCATGACAATGTTTTCTGCACTGGGTCCTACGACTTACATTCGAAAAAACCTACGTTTCAACCTACCCTCCCCCCCCAAAAAAAAAAAAAAAACACCTAATATTTTAGGGGATTGTAATTGCATCGGACGCACAGCAGGTATCTAAAGAAAATTTCAGGATGTGCATAAATTTTTGTATTGCTCGGGATCTTTTTGTATTATCCACAGCATTAGCCACCTTAAAGTTACCCCCACCTGGGGTGACTGCGGCCAAACATTTCCAAACGTTAAAAACACTCATACGCCTATGATCGATGATCGTGTGTTTGTAACACTATTTCCTGATTTTTTATACGTACTGTTATGCCTTATATTCGGTGTTGTAGGCGTTACCGAAAAAAGTAACGAAATACGTTACTCGTTACTTGCAAATAAAAGAAACCCGCTGCCGTCGTTCGTTACCTCAAAATAAAAACCGTTACCTTTACTGATAAAATAAAGTAACGCAAAAGTAACGTACGTTACTTTTGCGTTACTTTTTTAATTATAAATTGAGACGCTTTGCTGTTGTGACGTTACGCGTATGTATAAGCGCAATATTTCAACATTGTGTCCATGCAGAAACTGAAAATAAATAGCCAATCTTTTTTACGGTTTCACCTACGCGAAGTGTAATTGAAGAGTGTTTTTAAGTCTTAGGAAGTATTGGTAACGAGTAACGTAAGTACGATACTGGTTACTCTAAATAAGTAACGTAAGTACGTTACACGTTACTGTTTTGAAAAGTTAACGAGCACGTTACCTGTTACCGAAAAAAGTAACGCGTTACCCGTAACGTCGCGACTTGTAACGCGCTACCGTCAACACTGTTTATATATTACAATTTATACCTACACTAAAACCAACATTATTTATCATTTAATTTACACCATTTATTTGTAGGATTGACCGCGGATCATGTGTGCAATCCTAGGAATACACCGCTCTACACCTTCACCTGCCTACCTGCGTTTTCTCTTTTTATTTTTTCTTGTGACTTCTTGAATGCGAAAACTGCCAAAAAGCAGCACCGTCTGAAAGACGCTTTCACCCCATCCCTGGGCACTTTCTTTGTTTATGTGACAACCAGCTCTTTCGAGCTCAACGTTCCTTTGGGAAAGATAGGGAATACCCGAATTATGAGGCAGCTTTGTCACTGCTGTTCTTCCAAATAAAGCCACTAAGTATAGCTTTGTTTTTTCGCGTTTGACTTTAAGTTTTGAGTTTTTCGTTGTAACCTGCTTGCTGTCCCTTTGTTTTAATCCGCGGTAAAGCAGCTTTCTATTTTTAACAATTTCACCATTTTCCCCTTATCAATGGTTCAACTCAATGAGCGAGGTCGTAGTTACGACATAATATCGAAATGGGATACTGCGCTATGCGAAGACAAAGAAAAAAATGGATCAGTTCAAAGCAAAATATTACTATTGGCGAAGCAAAAATAAAATAAAAGAACCCTGAAAACAACTTTCCGGTGAACGGAGTTTATTGTAGATGTGGAGAGGGCTCGGCGGTTGCTTCGTAATTTAGATGAACGAGCTTGAGGAATGATTTCCAATGATTAATGAAGGGACGCTGGTGTGCATGTGCACACCAACGCGAGTGGCACCTATGAACCAATTTATCTTCTCAAGGCTTGCAAGTGAAAAACACAAAAAAGAAGTAAACATAGTCATGACTTGGAAACCATTTCAGTAGGCATATGGCTCCCAGAAACGACTCGCTTAGCTTCTCCCATATATCGGCGATTAGCATCGAGCGAAATAGATCTTCCGGGTATATTTCGCTATTAGAGTATTTCACTTTGCTCTAGAACCTTCGGTCTGGTTGCTGTCTCTTATTTTATTTTATTTTAACTGTCACGCACGTACTTATATCAAATAAACCGACTTGATCCTGGATCAATAAAAATTAATTTCCTAATACAAGTTTTTTTTTTTTTTTACCAGGGTCAGTTGCTTTTGTGTAAGGTTTTCTGTCCAATTTAATCTATTCATGCTCTATACTCCCGAGTAAACTACAATATTCCTTTCCTTGTATCAATTCCATCCGCAGAATCGAGCTTTCCTGGACTTCTCTTCGCCTTGGGACGCTAAAATTAATGGCAGCTTTCAGCGTACTATTTGCAGACATCGCGCAACAGTCTGTTTTTATTATGAATTCGGACAATGAGTGCACCGGCAAGTCGTAACCCTTTCTATATAAACTCAAACTTAACGCATATTCAACACTTTTTTGAGGAGGGAAAACTCTATGAATAATAGTTTGTTTTAATAAATAAAAAAAAGGTTTGTTCGATCATTGCTTTTTAAGCTAGCTGTAACTGTACGTGCACTAACGGTACCTGTAACTGATGGTGTTAGAGAGTGGTTACGTCAGTTACGCAGTATTTCGCATTACCGTTTGCAAATGCGTCGCAAAGTCACAGGAAAAAAAGGTTGGGTAGTTGTTTTGTCATTTTGACAAACGGGTTTAAATGTGGTAGCTTAATAGCGTGGGTGGTGCTCTTTGTTCAGTTGGTGCCTAAAGCAGAGTCTTCTATAGAAACAGATTACGTCGCAAAATAACAGAGTCTAGACTCACTACGCTTCCATGACAACCAAAAAAATAATATTAAACTGAAATCAAATAATAATTCAAATTAGTAGCGACCAGCATTTTCACAGTAATTAAAACGAATAATGAAGTAGATCTCCCAAAACTTGTCAAAACACGGGATGTCTTCTTTTAATACGCATCTGCATGGCGACTGTCGCCAACGTTGTTTGGATATTAAGAAAGTTTTATTTCGTTACAAAAGATAAATAAACTTCATGGTGTTCTCTATTAAGGCAAATGAAGTTTGTTTACCAATATATATATATATATATATATATATATATATATATATATATATATATATATATATATATATATATATATATATATGTAGCAGGTTATCTTTTCTTTTTAATATATTTGCAGTGTGATTGACGTATTGAATGAGTAGGTACATTAATTGAATATGTCTGTGTCGTTAAAGTTTCAGCGAGTTACTCTTCCCAAGACCGTTGTGGGCCCTTGGTGGATTGGAGTTAGTGACACTACTTCTAAAACGAAAGTTTTGATGTTTCTCTAGGCCATCCTTCAGAAAATACAATCAATAGAAGTTCTCGATCGGCCATCTATACGCACTATATCTTCAGCAGCGTACAACGTTGGAGCAGTAAGATTGGACGTTATGAACATTCATACATTATACTTTCATTTACTTCAGAATACCCTAGGCAAATCATGAGGATGAAAATCATGTATAAAACATTTTAAGAATGCACTTCTGGATGTATACATAAATTATCAGCAGTCGCCCGTGTAGTGCAGGCTCCGATTGCTTTGGAAATTGTGTGCTCAGGAATTGCATGCTCAAAAGTGCCTATGAAAGAATTTGAATGTTTTTTTATATGCAGAAATTATATTTGAAACGTAATAAACCAAGGCTATGATAGCGTCCTCTCCCCACTTGCAGAACCAAGTAAATAGACAGGAACAGGAAGTGCAAAAAGATTAATATTAAACATCGCACGGAGAGTAATATTTCTAGAGCGCCAATTGTTTTTTTTTCTTGTTAGCTTGAACGCGAAAAAACAACGGGCAAAAAAAAGAGTGTTTTTGTTAGTTTTCGTGAAGAAAGATAGGTGTTTTTATAACGAACAAACAAAAAAACACGTTTTGTTCTGTAATTGCCTTTTTGCGTTTAGGAAACCAAGAAAAATGTTGAACCAACACGCTTTCCTACTGCTGTCCAAATACTTTCCATTACATTAGAAAGAACAAAATCAGCTGGTGGACTCTTATCTTAAAGTGCTTCAAGCAAAGAAAGCCTAGAAAACCCACTCTCTTCCTCACCCACCACGTTGCGTTAGCGCATTTTCCCCAAAATCATGCCAATCTTAAACCCCCATTTTGCCGAACAGTTTCGCCATATTTCACTCAACGCTGCAGTTCAAACAGTTCGCCTCGTTTGCAAGATTTCGGGAGCTTGCGCTCATACGAGCACCCACGCGCAAAAGATTCACTCTAACCAGGAGGGAACGCAGACACGTGCAGAGGTGCTCGTGCATTTAAAGAGCTTAAACTTCCCACTTCCTTGGCGTGTCTCGCAAGAGAACTACGGCGACAGCCTAGGCGTTGCGCACTCTATGCGCGCAACGACATGCAGATGACACACAATCACACTGCGCACTAACCAAGGCGCCATATAAGGTCACATTGCCTCGTAACACCATATGCTAAGTGATGTCATTGCGTCAGTGACGTGCCCTTTGCAACGAGGTGCATGATGTCAAGTCCTGGTGGCACATCACGCCCTGGTGTCGCGTGACGTCACGTAACACGATGCAAATTTATTTGCTAAAATTTACGGAGCACGTTTCCCGCTATATCTTAGGATACGTTTTTATAAGATCACTTGTCACTGTGCCGTCATGCAACGATTTCTAGAAAACACACCCGTAATCGTCAGCGAAAGCTCACCG
Organism: Ixodes ricinus; assembly: GCA_037355805.1. Lineage (NCBI taxonomy): Eukaryota > Metazoa > Arthropoda > Arachnida > Ixodida > Ixodidae > Ixodes > Ixodes ricinus. Next base: position 47,633 of record JAZHYW010026134.1, on the reverse strand, counting down.
ATTGCAGCTGCCGCCATAAATGAGAAACGCACGCGTTACACGTGCGTGACTACTGCTCACATCAAAAATAATAAAAACATGAAACAGCCATGACAGTGTCAAGCATACAAACACGCATTCTCGGACTGATTGCAGCGTTTCACCGCCGAGATCCTAGGATTTACACAGTAACAAAATTAAAACGGGCGCTCACGCGCTCACATCCAGCTCGCACGCACTGAGTCACATTACACAAATGACGGCATTTTGCTATTCTTGGGTTCTCGGTCACCTTAAGCCCAGACGCAGCCGACGCTACACACTGATGGGACCAATCATACAGCGTAAGAAGCGCACCATCATGGTGTTCGTCAAGTCTTCGTACGTGTTTTATCATCGCTGAACCAATCATAAACAGAGAAGGCCCACTGACTTGCGCTTTTGACGCTGCTCGATTCGTCCCATTAGCTCGTAGGGTAAGCTGCGTCTGTACTTTAGCAGAAACGAAGCAGAGAGATCAGTTTTGGCCTCGCCTCAATAGAGCGAAAGCTTCTCTGCTCGCAGTCATCTCCATGCGGAGCGCAAGTTTGTTTGCTTCTTTGCAGGGGTGGTGGTGACGTCAGAATGCCGAACTCTTACACCTGTATTCACCAGGCGCGAGTAGCGCCTGTTTAACCTCTGACTAGCGACATCATCGACTAAAATGATCACGCGGCGAGCGATAGTCGCCACTAAGTGAGCGATAGGTATTAACCGGTCGTGCTTAGGGCCCAGTCGCCCCGCGCGACTGAGAAGTCGACTAACAAATCTTAGTCATGGGGTAGGGCTAGTTTAGCCGGTGTTTAGCGGGTGACTTGGGGTGTTGCGGAATGGACACCCCCATTCCATTCCAATTACATTCCGGGGAATTAGAGTTTTCGATAATTCAATTTCGTTCATCTCCTAGGAATAGACACTGGGCCCATTCCCACTCTCGAAATGGCTGAATGTTCCATTCTATTCCTCTAATTCCTAAACGTAAAAATTTGCACTTGACAGCTATATTGTGTTGCCGGCGTAAGCAGCATAAAGCTGACATTATCAAACGCATAGACAATTGCAAAAAAATGCTAAATGCTTAAAAAAAGCACTGACTTTTCTAATTGGAACGCTGGTGGCACAAAGTGTTTGTTTACATTGTACTGTAAACATCTAGAAAGCTCCTTGATATGTCGATGTTTGTTCAAAACATCGTTCTCGCGATCACGTGGCTTGCAACAAAAAGCAAAATTTAAATCCACTCATTTTTTGCAAACATTTTTTATTTGACTTTTGGGACATACGCGCCCAGCAAGCACGTTTGTTTGATAAGACCATACAAATATCCAGTTCGTGCCTTGCGCAGAAATAAGCTATATTGCTGTATTCTTCAAATACCTGCACAGCAACACGGCTAGTACGCTGCTCGAAGCGACTCCATACACAGCGGCAAGAACACGTCCTCTGACAAAGTGCAACCTCTACGGCGCAGTACGAGGAACCGTACAGAACATGTCACGAAACCTGTTTTAAAACGCAAAAGTTCACCCATGCTTTACGAATCTCAATATTTTTATCATATTCAATTCGATTCTTTATGTGTTTTCCAGGCGATCATGAGAACGTCTGCTGGGCTCAAATATACGTTTTTTCATTGGGGTTCGTTCATTATACGGACGTTATCTGTTTATTACCTGACATTTGTTGACCATTTTGCTCATTCTTCGGACATGAGCCAATAAAAAACAATCACTCTGATGCAAAGTTACAAATAACTATCTGCAAAACTCACCGATACAAAATTCTTGATTTTTGAGCCGTTTCGTTTGAAAATTCTTGAGCCGTTTCGTGTTGTCGTTCGACAACACGAAACGGCTCCATGTCAAAGATATTTTGAATAGGGCTTGATCAAGCGCAGCTTTCGATGAGCCGGTACAGAGCTGCACCCAGCGATGAAGGCGGAAGTTATTTTTGGCTGGTTCGCCTGCCCTTTTCCACCCTTCGCTCAGTCATACTCGTGTTTCCTCTTCAGATGGCAAATAAAGTTCGATTATACTCCGACTGCACCGTGTAAAGTTTCATTGTGCAACCTGGACCGTGCAGCTTGTTTATTTTCTTCGCGACTTATGTCGAAAAGTGTCTTTCACGATGTCCTGACTCCATCTGAATTTGTTTTTGTCTTCTCGTCCAAATTGTGATGTTACTCTTCGCGCTGATCGAGCGGCGGGTTCAGGTAGCAAGCGGTACCAACCGATTCATTATTCTGCCTCGGTGTGTGGTTGTTCGCGTTGTGGCGACGGGTCGTGCAGTCGGCGTCGACAAAGCTTGCTTCACACCATGATACAATTAACGCGGTAATACTGCACCGTTCGTACTGACATTCCCCGTCTATCCTCAACACCACCGTACAACTGACTTCTCACCACCTCAAATAGGGTCCAGGACAAGAAGCACGAATTCAGACCGGACAGCCGCGACGCGCGGAAGCCAAAACCCCAGTAGTAGCTAGCACCCACCTCTCCGTCTAAGCCTCATGCACAGCAACAATCGCGCCTCGCCTGGCGAGGGATTGTCTATGTGCAGGTCTAGTCAGTTCGGTCACGCGACAAGAGCGGTGACGATAGTCTACTTCACCTTACGATGGACCGCAGCAGTCAGCACGAGAGACATCGAAACCAATCCAGTGCCTTCTGAGGGTCGCTTGACCCTGGGGCGCAGCAGCGCGCCGTGTGTGTAGTCCCGCTCACGGTGCTCGATTGCCTGGGGTGACTCGTACCGTCCGCAGCGGTCCATCGCAAGGTGAAGCAAAGGATGCGGAGACTAAAGTCAAAGGAAATGAGCGGGAACCCGCTAGCTTGCTTGTAACCCTAACCCACTTGAATGTAAAGCAAAGGCGGACTTACTTGTAAGAATGCAGTATAAGAAAACAAGCGTCGGTGTAAAGCGCAGGGAGAAGAGAGAAGTGAATCTCGCTTTGTTTTAACGCCGAAACAAACACACGTTTCGCACTTTAAAGGAGTGCCCGCTAATAGACGTGGAAGGCAGCAGGGTTGGCCGCCTGCTAAACAACGCTCCTCGAACTATAAGAGGACAATAACTGATCATCTTTTGGCGGCGCGCGAGTCAACGAGTTATCAGAGCTCGGCGAATTATTAGTCGACCCCGCTCCCAGATTTGAGCCTGTGCGCGTGCATTCTTTATGCTTGGTGCTTGGTTTCTTGTTTCGCTCTCGTGCAACGCCAGTGTAGCCCGTCGCTTGCACGTCCGTGAAATGCGCCACCGCCACCTAGAAATGTAAACAATTAAAAAAAGTATTTTCTTGTTTTTTAAAGGATAATGTTAAAAAAAAGGAATAGGGCTCACAAACTGTGAAACGCAACCGCACGCCGCCGGATGGAATGCGGCGCCATCGCTGGATGTCGGGAAACTTTTGTCTAACGTCGCAGAATACAGAACCTGCAAGGGAATTTGGTCAAAAGAAGGAGCTCGGGGTTTGCGAAGCACCTGGATCCATCCACGTGGTAGCAAGTGCCTTACTTCAACCAACCTTCGAGTCTCCTCGCCTCTCGCGTACTGCAGTACGCGAGAGGCATACTGCAGTGCGCGTTTTACTTTATTATCTTACGTGCAGCTTGAATCAGAGACGCAGAAAAGTATGTACAGTTCGAAGCTCGGTCGATTTGATAATTATGAAGGAGTTTTCGAGAAAGAGAGAGGAACATGATACGATGGAAAGGCCCCCGCCTTTCGAAAATATAAAACGCAAAAATGGGGAGAGGGGCGAGAATCATTATTTTCAAATAAGCGAAGAAGGGAACCTTCGATGTTAGTCAAACACTTTCGTTCATATCTCGAAAAATATTTAATTTCTTCTTGAAAAGTGGAAAGGGATTTTAAGTGACACTTTTTGTAAAGTTAGAACTTGGAAGTCTGTTGAGTAACGTTAAGGTCGAGTTTACAATCCCTGCAACCCACGCTCGCACGTGTGCGCATTAGACTCGCTTTTTTGTCAATAAAATAATGAGGTAAGGCCAATGGAGTAGTAAAAAAGGTCCCTTCAAGCCATGCATGACTTTTTATTGTATAAAAGCTTATGTCGGTTTTAGAGAAAACTTTATTGTGCTTCTGCAGAAAAGCTCATATTATTTTGCGTAGAGAAAATTGAAGAGTGGCAGTGCCATAGTTGATTTTCAAGATTCATGAAGTTGGCCACATTGAAAATCCTCCTCTGGTATAGAGTGCACGTCTTAAAGGGGCGATGCAACAATTTTTGTACTTTGCGCAAATACCGCTTAGAACGGATCCCTGACGTTAATGACATATGAAACACGCGTTCGTTTTTCACCCCACGCAATAGAAGTCCCAGAAAAAATTAAAGAAAAACGAGCAGCGTTCACCCCCTTAACTCGCGGCCAGAACAAGCGGCCACGCGATCTGGAGTCGATTACATGCCGCCAATGTTGATCATAGCCACGCGCTGGGGTTGGCAAAGCACAGGACACGCGCTGAGTTCCAGACATTGTTATGGCTCGGCTATTGTCGTCGTTGCAGCGATTGGGCACGGGCCACTACCCGAATGCTTCTCGAGCTAGTAATTATCACGAGCCCAAATCGAGTGCCCAAGCAATGCTCGGGTCCAATCTATGAACCACATTCAAATATCGTCACTTGGGTGTACTGCGATCCCCACGTTACGTCATGAAATTTTGCAAAGGAGAGATTGAATGAAAATGATCGCTTTTGTTCTTGAAATTACACCGCAACAAAGGAGTTTCTTGGCCAGTGGCGTTGCGAGCAAGTATCCTTGAGTCACACTAGGGCCAGTAAGCTCGTGTAAAGTGAAAAACATTCCAATTGAATATCGTTGCACCGCTCCTTTAATGAAAATTCTTTGACTAAATATCTTTACAGAAGTACGGTAGCACATTTTGAACCAATCCATGTTTGCAGCTGAGCGTTCTCAAATAAGATCGAACAACTATATGTCCGGTGACCATTTTTAATTTTGATGAAAAAAATATTCTGTTTGCTTCATGCCCAGAAAAATAAAACCAATCCTTGTTTTGGAAAAAAATGTTTTGTCTTTGCAAAATATATTCGTAAGCACCCTCCCAGTCATGTGCGCGTTTTACGTATCGCTCGATGTTGGCATTTCGGGTGGCTTCTCCCAAAAACCTGATCGGGCCTGGAGTCCAGAAATATTTACTGACAAACCATGCCGCCGTCAACCGGTAAGTGCTGTTTGACGTTAGGGGGACGCTGGTATGAGCTGGCCTGACGTAAGGCCTACCCAAGCAGCACGGAGTTGGCCAGTCATCGGCCAATGGCTGGTTATGGTCCTTGGCCAAGTGGCCAGACAGTGGCCAGGAGACTGGCCAGTGACTGGCCTTTAACTGACCACTGGCCATCAGCCATCGGCCAAGCATTGGCCAAGGCATGGCCACTCTCTGGCCACTGGCCAAAAGACCAGCGCCAGACATTGGCCATTGCTTGGCCAATATCCGTGCTGCTTGTGTAACTTTAGGCCTAACGTAACATTTTTATGTCTAACGTCGTCAACCGGTACACGCAGCTTGGGCGATGATAATTATGACATGACACGTGATTTCAGCACGCGCCGCGCATAGCTTCGCTCTCCCGCAGTCACACGTAGAGAGAAGGAGTGAAGAAGCAATAGCCTTGCACAGGAGATTAGAAAACTCGGAAGACGTTGACCACGTAGACGCGGCGGAGTATGCGGTTTGAGAGGCCATGACTATGGTGGCCGTTGACTGTACGGGCAACCCCGTTTTCTGCGGAACGAAACTCACGTCGTCGCAGGAGGCGGCAGAGGAGGCGGCCATCGCCGTGGCGGTGGTCTCCTCGCCGTCAACACTCATAGTTAGTGACTCACAGTCGGCAATCAGGAATTTCCCGACAGGTTGGATATCGTCCGAGGCACTGCGCATCTTGGCCAAACTCAAGGATCGGAGAAAGGTTCAAATTGTGTGGGCCCCTGCACACCCGTCTCTTTTCGGGAACGAGCGCGGTCATGACGCGGCTCGAGGGTTGGCTAACCAGGCCGGTGGACCATCCAAGTTCTTCTAGCGCGTTGGGACGGGAAGGGATCGCATGGTCTCGTATGGAGACATACTTAATCACCACAGATCGGAAGGGGACAAGTATCCCTTTGCTCACAAGACCCTGAGCAACTGGCAGTCGGTAGCCTTGCGCCTCTTGCAAACATGTAGGTTCCCCAATCCTGGCATGTACAATCCCTGGTACCCAGGGATTGTACTGTACATGTACGGGTAAATGTAGGTTGTGTGCAGGCAGGGCAGTCCTACGCCATATTATTTAGGAGTGCCCTCTGAGAAAGAGGAGTCCACTAGACAGGTTTTTGGCAATCACAAAGAAGGGGCAGTGAGTAGACCGCTCTGCTGAGCTATGTCCCGGACGTTCGGATCCGAAGTCGTCCGACGGCCGAAGACGCCGCCTGAGGAGGGTGTGAGGACCCCGTCCCCATCCCCGAAAACCATTCTGGGCAAAATAAAGCTACCCCCCCCCTCCTTCCTCCTTCTCGTCCTTCCCGCCGTTGCCTCCCCAGAGGCGCAGCAGTCACCAGCGAGCCAAGGCGGTCTCCGCGGCGCACAGCCGCACTCCCTGCCGGCGCTGTGCCGCTTCTGCGCCGAGGAACATGGCGAAGTCTGGAAGCATATATATCGTTTGCGGCTTTTCAGTTGGCGCATTAGTGCTTTCGCATTCACCACTCATAAGAGGTGCTTAGGTGTTTTCGGAATATTTGTTTTCCTAGTCTCGGGTGTTCAAGGTGATGCATTGTTGATTGTTATCCAATACTGCTCGTGTTCACACGAGCAGTAACGTGACTTTATCGCCGAGCCTGGCAAATAGGATTTCCTACCTGACCCTCTCTTAGTGAGGAACTGTTTTTTGTGCGAGAGACTCTTGGCATAATCTGCTAAGATGATAAACCCTTTCCAAGTAATCTACCGATAAAAATCAAAGATGCTTGAAAAAATTGTAAGCAAATAAGATGTCCTTAAACAAATGTTTATCCAAAAGGGGTTTCCTTGCTCACATTATGGTAATTTCACTTCTACATTTTTTTTACTTGGAGCACACATATGCATAATATGTGTTCACGATCTCGTGGTCCCCAGGTTCACTTAAGATCTACACAGGGTAGGGCTTAATCTACGCCACCCTCATTTAGTTCCCCTGTTTTCTAATTCGTCGACGGCTAATTTAAATATCAACCCTGAATGGTCGACTGGTGATGAAAGTGTCCAACCTTCTAGCCTTGCTCACTTGCATGCACGTGTTTGGAAGGAATTTGGTCCTCCAAAAGAAGCGGGAAAAATATCTCCATATCAAAATAAGCAAGTGCCGGCCTGACTTTAATTAAAAGTCAGTTACCAGTAGCGTGCGTGCGGGCGTTGCCTTTTCATCCCATTGGGTGCGAAATTTCGAGAAAATAAGATACAGAGCAGACCCACAACTGGCAGTCAGTACAAGGTAATTAATACGAACACGCAGCTATCTCGAGACACTCAGGCGACATGTGACGCACAGTTAAAAGAGCGCCATCCTGCGACTCCGTGGTGCATTCGGGAAGTTAAAATATGTAGCGGAGGTCGTTTGCCCCCTTTTAATGGTCGGTACATTATAAAATGTAGCGATGACGAAACGCAATAAATAAGCACTCATCTTTAGGGGCACTAAAGCTGGAACCCAAAATATAAAGAAGCAAGCGTTAATCCCCGACGAGACATAGACAACGGAAAACGCGAATCGGTTCAGGTAGCAAGCGTGAAAATGACCAAACGATGTTCAGGCGGCGTCGGAGATCTTTTGTCTCCTAAAGCTTTTGAATTCCTAAAACGCTCGGCAAATATTTAATGCTCCTTTCTATGCTTTTGGAGCTATATACATTTACTAATGATACTGGCGCTCCGTCAAGGCGATGGCAGTTTTTAAATGACCGCAGGTTCTCTACTCTTTGAACTAGAGGACTTTGCGCACGCGCAGAGCACGTAGCGTCTGTTAGCACATGTTTGCGCTCACAAATAGCGAAAATAAAGTTTTGGAGGTCGTACAATTTTTAGCAGCATAAAGGCAGGTGTACTGGACGCTAGGTACGAAATATAATTACTGACTCTAACGAAGGAGATGCTCGTGGTAAAATTATTCCCCTTTTCTCAATCGCAGTGAAATTTGGACACAATTTGGTGTTGCAGTAAAATATTATCTATGATACATGGCTAAAAAACAAGGAAAAATGATAAATTATATTCAACTGTTATTGTTAAAAAGAACGTCCACTTTATAAGCTCATTGCCAGATTAAGATGGCAGAGTCTGTAGCTCCAAAATAACTACTCGGGCATATTCTCACAGTCGTCGTCCAACACGGTGTACCACACGTGAGCGAGCACACGACAACCGCGCAATATTTTTTTCGAACAACATTTTGGTAAACTTAAAATCCTAATGTCAGGTTAATCCCAGAATGAGCATATTTCACCAGAACACATCCTTTCTTGTTCTTAGAAAAAAACAAAATGAGGGGGGCGATGGTTTGCTCGTGTTGGCTTTGTCGCGCTTTGTACATTCCGGTTTGTGTCCTTAAGCCGACGGTTTGTGTCCTTAAGCCGACGGATTCGAGGCACGACACCGCCATTGGAATGCTGGCCTTACGGTTCCCTCTGCTTCAGGTGTTCCAGACCACCTTGCTGTCCACCTTGCTGTCCACGGCGCCGAGGACGCTACGAGGAACGACGACTACCATCGACGGATACACTCCGGAGCCCGAAGCGCTGAACAAGACGAGCACCTACCAGCCAGCCTTCTTCGCGGCGACCATTTCGCCAGGAACGGACGTCCACCCGCTTTTGAGCGTGCAACCATGGTCATCGATAAGAGGCGCGGGACCGCTTGACTGGCTTCCACCGAACCGTCATTCGAGGCACGACACCGCCATTGGAATGCTGGCCTTACGGTTCCCTCTGCTTCAAGTTGGTCCATCACACCTTGAATGTTACAAAGACGATAACCCATTTTTGATTGCGGTGTCGTGCCCGACCCAAGCGTACACATTTATTGTTTCTGTCCATTGCTTTGTAACTCAGAAGATTAGAGCACTACAGCTACTGCTTTCCGGTGACATCGAGGAAAATCCTGGACCAATGTCAAAAGAACAAGAAAAGCAACTAAATCTTGTAGTGTCCAGTGTTCAAGGCCTCGAGAAAGGTCAGGCTGAAGTGCTTGTCACTCTAAGACAACTTCGGGAAGACCTAAACAAAAGTGACGCTATCGTTGCATCATTATCAGCTAGGGTGGCAGCCCTTGAGACGCACCAGACTGTTATACCGGATGTAAAAGAAGAAATCACCGCAGCTACTCAAGCACTGTCAAACGTCAGGCGTGAGTTGACTGTTCTGGGGACGCGTTGCGAGGATAGCGAGAACAGACAGCGGCGCTCAAACTTGCTTTTTTATGGATTATCAGACAAAGAGGGGAGACCTGGGCTGAGTCAGAAAAGCTTGTTCTCGATATCTGCTCTGCGCAACTTGGTTTACCATTAGAACCTGGCATCATTGAACGCGCCCACAGGATCGGTCGTTTCGGCCCGAATAAAAAACGCCCTATCATTGTAAAGTTTTGCTCAACAAAGCAAAATGGACTTAATACTAGGGAAAGCTTACAAGTTCAAGGGTACCACGTTTTCCGTAAGCGAAGACTTTTCCCCTGCCGTGCGTGAAGCTCGTCGAGAACTCCTACAGTTTGCCAGGCCCCAAAATAAACCGTTTAAACTAAAATTTAACAAACTTTCGATTGGAACGCAGATTTTTGTTTATGACCCTGAAAGCAAGAGTGTTGTGGAAGACAGGCATCCATAACATCTGTGTGATCGAGACTCACCTCAGTGCCCCCAGATTAAAAAAAAAAGTTCTTTTTCTGTACTTTACACTAACATAAGAAGTATACTGCCAAAGCGTGAAGACCTTCATTTATTAACTGACTCTTGTGCTGCCGACTTTGTTTTCCTAACGGAAACATGGCTAAGACCTGACATAAAAGACTCTGAAGTGTTTCCCACGAATTTTAATTACAATATTTATAGGTGTGATAGGGAGTTCCGACGTGGGGGTGGAGTACTAATTGCTGTACGGAATCATATTGTAGTTTCTTTTGTTCAAATTCCTACTTGCCTTGAAATGGTATGGCTACGGCTGCATTCCCCCTCCGCGTGTATCTTCCTTGGTGTGTGCTATAGACCGCCCGACTTTGTTAATGGTTTTTTTGATAAGCTTCATGACGCGCTCTCTTTCATTTTCAACCAATCCCGAAACGCATCATGCATTCTCTTAGGCGACTTCAATTGTCCTGACATAATTTGGGATACTCTTTCATTCTCGAATCATATTTCAGGCGAACTCATAGACACATGTCTTACATTTAATCTATCGCAGATGATTACTCAACCTACCAGATCAACCCAAAGAACAAGTCATATTTTGGATCTATGCCTCACTACTGACACTACACTTGTTAAAAATATAACATACCACCCACCCATTAGTGACCATGACGTAATTCATTTCAACATTGAATTTGAAACTCAGCGGAAATCACCATATTTTAAAACCATTAAAGACTATAATAAAGCTAATTACTCCGCAATTAACAATGAGCTTGAAATATTTTTCGATAGTTTTCAGTGTGGCTGTATGAGCAGGACAGTCGATGAAAACTGGATTCTCTTCAGAAATAAACTCGCACACCTTGCCGACACTTGCATCCCATCAATAAACATAACTTGTGACAAATCAAATCCCTGGTTCACAAAAACGCTTAACCAACTTAACAGAAAAAAGAAAAGACTATTTAGCCGTGCCAAACAACTGACTACCGATCTCGCTTGGAAACAGTACAATGATATTGCTAAAATTTATAAGAAATCTATTACAGAGGCGAAGGCAAAATTCTTTAACAATGACTTAGTAAACATTCTTCGCAATAAACCTAAAAAGTTCTGGGAGGTAATTAATCCAAAAACGTCTAAACCTGTACAACTAATGAGCGATGATCGGTTGCCATTATCGGATGAAGAAAGCGCCAACTGTCTTAACCACTATTTCACCTCAGTCTTTACCACAGATGACCACAGTAGCATGCCTCATCTTAACAACGCATATCACACTCCCATGGCTGCCATTGAAATAACGTATGCAGGTATCATAAGCTCTATAGAAAGGTTACAGTTGTCGTCCAGTTCTGGGGACGACAAAATTAATTCCAAATTACTGAAAAACACTAAATTACACTCAGCTCGTTTTCTGTTAATTATCTTCCAACAATCTTTGTCTTCTGGCGAGCTTCCTACAGATTGGAAAATTGGCAGAGTGGTCCCCATACACAAATCGGGGGATCGAACTTCACCATCAAATTATCGTCCTATATCTCTAACCAGTGTCCCGTGCAAGCTACTTGAGCACATAATATATTCAAATGTCATGAAGCATTTCGAAAATAACCTCATCCTCTTTTCAAACCAGCACGGGTTCAGACAATCATATTCTTGCGAAACACAACTTGTACAACTTGTTCATGAAATACACAGTAACATCGATAATAACATACAGACAGACGCCATATTCATTGATTTTTCTAAAGCATTCGATAAGGTATCCCACAGTTTACTCATGCTCAAGCTAAATCAACTTCACATTCATCCACTCGTAACATCATGGATAGGACAATTTTTAACCAATCGTACTCAGCATACTGTGATTAACAACCAGTCGTCAGCTTATTCTCCTGTATCATCCGGAGTCCCCCAGGGCAGTGTTCTCGGACCTCTGCTTTTTTAACATTTGTAAATGACCTACCAGATCACATAACATCCTGTATTCGACTCTTTGCTGATGACTGCGTAATTTACCGATCTGTATCTAACCTGAACGATAACATAACCCTACAAGCTGACCTTAACCTAATAGCCGACTGGTGTAAACAGTGGAAAATGACAATTAACTTTTCTAAAACAAATCTCGTTTCCTTCACGCGTGCTCATAGTCCTCTCTCTTTCACTTACACCATGTGCAGCCAGGTAATTACCAAGTGTCCATCTTACAAATATCTGGGTGTTCACTTATCTGACGATCTCTCATGGAACACGCATATAACACACGTCCTGTCTAATGCTAACCGCTCTCTTGGCTATCTTCGACGGAATCTAAAACTAGCACCATCATCAGTTAAACAACTAGCCTACACTACACTCGTAAGATCGCAACTTGAATACGCGTCATCCATCTGGTCCCCTTGGCAACATTCATTGATAACAAACATAGAGGCACTTCAAAATCGCGCAATCAGATTCATTTTTTCAGATTACTCACGAGACACCAGCATCACTTCTTTACGAATGAAAGCTAACCTTGATCTGCTCTCATCCAGAAGAAAATTATCACGCCTGTCTCTTTTTCACAAGATTTACTATCATAACCATGACATCAGAACTTCACTATTATCCCCAGCCACTCGCATATTTCCTCGCATTGATAACGTCTGTAAAGTTCGTCCAATTTTCGCCTCGTCAGTTTCGTTTCTTAACTCCACCTTGCCATTCACAATAACGGACTGGAATAGCCTGCCTAACAGTATCGTGACCCAGACAGATTATAATACATTCATATCCCAACTGACCATCCATCTGCATTTGCACTAATAGCAAAGTCAACTCGTGTTTATAGAAATGTTTTATTTGCGTATTTTTCTGTTTCATCAGCTGTTTTTTCCTAAAAATGTTTTGAGTGTTTATTTTTTTTCCTGTTTTTGCTGCTTTATATAACAATGTTTTCCAGCATGTAACCCACTTTTTGTTTGTTCCTTTATATAATGTTTCTTCAGCAGTTACTCCCACCTTGTGTAATGCCCGCAAGGGCCTTCAAGGTTTAATAAATGATGATGATGATGTTATCGCACCCTACACAATATAGTCAATCAAGAGCATTCCAGGACTCACAAAACACGTTGAACGCCGCTCTTAATTTGACGTTCGTTTGTCCTACTACGAAATGAATCGCATTACTCCCGAACTTAGGGAGCCAAAGGGGGCAGAGTCGATAGGAAGCCACAGTGAAGTCATACTGTTAATCGCTACACTAACTATAACTCTACATTGGTGCTAAAATTCACGTTCGAATACGATTTTATGAAATTCTAAATTTCGCAGTGTTTATAGCCGAATGAACTTTTCTTCGGGGACTCGCCTTTTTTTGGGTGTTTTTCAGTTTCTGTAGAAGAGAATTACAGTTAAGGAGCGATGAAAACCCTTGGGGCTCTGTGGCTACATTAGGACTACGTATATCTCGGAGGTCCCCATGGCGTCGCAAATAGTCAAATCAGGAAGGAAGGATCACCCGATTATCTACTCGCCAACTTGCTTCGCATTAATGACAGTGTAGTAGCACAAGAATTCCAGATTACAACCACATATTCCAATATAGTGGAATAAAGTTTAATGTTTCACCAACCTAGAGTAAATTTTTTCCGTGCTCTTCGTTATCTAATGAACCAATCATAAAGAAAGAGAGAAAAGACCAACAACTCGCGCTTTTGAGGCTGATTGATTGGTCCCATTGAGCTCGTAGCGTTGGCTGCGATTGTGCGTAAGCTGAAACAGACTGCAGAACCTGATATGCAGGTTCCAACTTCACGTCGGACCGTAGACGACGCCACCACCGATGGTGCCAATGAAACAAGTGGAAAAAAGCGCCTTGTTACGGCACTCAATGCCTTTGCGTGTTTGCCGGCACCAACAACAAAATGAATCGTGCACAGTGAATGCACGCGATTCCGTACATTTTGTTCTGCGCGTGATTGTTTTTTTCCGTTGATAGAGCACCCACAAAAAAACGAGGACCGTGGTGATGGACTTTTTGCGCTGCTCGATGGGCTCCATCGGGTCGTGTTCACCTTTTCCACAAGGGCGCAGCCATCTTGAATGCCGCTACTTCAGGTATGCGGTAAAACATGGTTTTGATCTCTCCACGCCGCTGGAAGGTGTTTACGAGAAATGCGTGATTGCCACACATTCTTGTTTCGCGTCACCTATATTTTCTCGCATATTCCAGGTCAAAATGTTTTATTTTATTTTCGTATCGCATGCCAGATACGGAACCCACGTGACTGAGAGCGACAGGAAGCGGAAAACGTCTTTACGCCGGCTTCAGATTTAAAAACAGTTGCTACCAACTATTGCTAATTTACGGTCTTGATCTTTTTTTTTTTTACAGAATCATTTATAGTTGTGCTTCAGTTGAAACAAACGTTTTAATAATTTGTTAAAATATGAAGTAGCATTAAATTCTAACTTCAAAAAGCCGCGCCAAAAAAAAGAACAAACAATGAAAACTACATTTTTCATAAAGTAGGATGAACTTTTGAGCTAAGGACAGGTTGGAAGAAGAAGGAAGGGCAGGAAGAAAGACAAAGAAGTTAACCTGGGGTATTTTGTACTGGTTTGCTACTTTTTTTTGGGGGGGGGGGGCGGAGAAAGATGAGAGGATTAAACAAGAGAAAGGAAGAACAGAAAAAAGCGTAAAAACTACAATGTTTGAACACTAACACTGCGCTGTTCACTAACAATGAAGGTCATCTTCTCTAAGCAGAAGTCCAGGCGTGCTGTCTTTAAGAATCTAACAAGTGCTTCTGGGACTTTCTCTTCTCTCTGTGGATTGTCCCAAGTACCAAGCACCTTTGTCACGGAGAAGGGTCGGTTGTCTAGGCATGCTAGCTTGTTTTTGAGTTCCGTCCTTTCTGCGTCGTAGATGACACAGTCAGACAAGATGGTATGAATTGTTTCCTTGGAGCCACAACTTGGGCAATTTGGTGTTGTGACCTGTCCGATTCGATGAAGGAACTTCTGTGTGTATGCTACACAGTGTCTCAATCTATGTATCACTGCCTCTGTCCGCCGTGGCATATCACTTGGAATGTGGAACAAAGATCCGAATCCAAAGCGTTGCGAAATACCACTGATAGGTCGCAGTATGCCCCAATCTCCTTGTTTTGGTGAAGGCGTAGTGATTAATGAGAGACCGTATGTCCTTTTGACAATACGGTACCTTGAAGTTCGAGGTTTGCTGATTTCGCACCAGCATCAGCTGCCTCGTTCCCAGGTATCTGACAGTAACTTGGGATCCAGTGAAATTTTAGAGTGTGCCCCAGATCAGAAGCAGCTTTTAAGATTCAGTAGAACGTCAATAAAGACTTGATCGTTTTGATGATGTCTCATTAATGTGGATATAACTTGTAGTGACGGCTTACAGTCCGCAAATATTGCCCAGTGTTCGGGCGGTTTCAGGAAGATAATTTCAACAGCTTGATTATTTGCCACTAATTCAGAGGCCTTAGATGACGTCATGTGGTTAAGCCTAAATGCCTTCGATGTTAGGTGACTTGGGATAACTACACATGCTGTTGATCTTTTGAACTTACTGACCCATCAGTGTAAACATAAGTTGTTGATGCATGATCACAAAGTATATTCGATAAAACAAGTTGCAGATTTACGGATATTGGGGTGTTTGATTTCTTCCTGATGCCCTTAATGTCCAATGTGACATCAGGCACGGGAAGCCTCCATTGAGGTACTATTGAAATCTTTGCCAGTGCAAGGTCATCTGGAAAGTAGGTTCTCATTTGGGACAGATTTTTCGAGTAGCTCTAGTGTTGACGTTCAAGTGTCAATATTAGAAGAGGGTGATTAGCATGTTTTGTAATGTTCTTGAAGTGAACTGTTACTGTTTCCATCGTCAGCAAAACATCTACCGGTGTAGCGTTAGCTTCTGCAATTGTGCCAACGGTCGAAGTACAAGTTGGAAGTCCATGACATGCACGAAGGTCGCGCTAGCATACTTTAAATTGAATTGAAATTTGTTTGACAAAGGCCATATATTGCGGGCAGACTGTATCGCAGCAAGCTCACAAAAAGAGCTCAATATAGATGGCAGAGGGCCGGTACTGTCGCGCCCCACGTAGTGTCACTAATAAAACGAGAGAGATTAACAAAGCATATGTGCTTCTTTTTTAAATAAGCGACAGGCGTCGTGAATGTAAATCGCCTGTCAATGTATACTCTAAGGAAGATATTTCTAGTTACGTATGGAATTGTTTGGTTACTGATATGTAGAGGATATTGTAAGAGCCTTGTAAGAGCGATGGCAGCTGATTTGGCGGCAGAGATTTCAAGGCCATGGAGGTAAAGATATTTTTTAAGTCTTCTCGAAGCAACCTGTATTCTTGCCTTCGCTTGAACTTGAGGAGAACCATAGTCCCATATACATAAATTATCGGCATATAATGACGCGTTAACGTTTGATGGCAGCACTTCATCCAGTCGAATGAGTGTAAGGTAAAATAGTGAAGGGCACAAAACGCCTCCCTGAGGAACACCTCGGTGGACGTAGTGATCGATTGTATCACCCTCTTCCGTCGTCATGAAAATTGATCGTCTTGTGAGGTAACTTTTTATTCATGCATAGAGACGTCCCCTACACCAACCTCTAAAAGTGGAGGACAGCCTCATGTGTGACACGATCGAACGCTTCCTTCACGTCGAGAAAAGCCGCAACTGTGATTTTGCGTTTTACTCTTTCTTCTTCTACGTAAGTAGCAAGGTTGATAATAGAGTCTATTGAGCTCCGACCTCTACGGAAACCATGCATTATTTTCGGATACGCATTTCGTTGCTCAGGATATCATTCTAAGCGCCTATTGATCATTTCCTCTATCAGGTTTCCTGCGCAACTTGCAAGTGCGATAGGACGATACGACGAGTGAAGCAGGGCGACTTTCCCGGTTTTAGCAAAGGAACCATTCTTGCTCGTATTCATGAGTCACGTACCTCTCCATCTGACCATGATTGGTTAAACAGGTTCAGTAGCCAGTTTTAACATCTGCGGCCATATGGGTTAAAAAGGCATATATGATGCCATCTGGACCAGGGCGCGAGTTCGGTTTTAAAGACGAAAGCGCTGCGTGAGATTATCGTCAGAGATTGTAGTACACGCTTTCTCATTACGCTCGTGAGGTGGAATAACATGTGGCACATACGCGAGGTCCCGACAGATGAATAACGTGACTCGTCTTAACCCAGCAGTACGCGATGAATCAAATTTTTCGAAACCTGACAGTCGTAGATTTTGGGGTAACTCTCATATACATACCACTGTAATGGGATATTTATACTTGAGCGCCGACTGACGTAAGACAGATAGTCGTTATCATGATCCCCTTGCATTCCATTGAAATATTGCTGCTGCCTTATATATATCTCCCATTTCGTGGGACCTTGTTTTCTATTGATTTAAAGCCATTTTTATGATATTAGGTGTTTCAAAGCAAGAAAAGCCTTGGCTTCAGGGAGCTTGTTGGCATCTGGTGACGTTTGCAGGATGGCTTTAAGAGCTACAAACAACATTGGGATCAGAAGTTTGGTCATATCACCTTGTTGTCGCGCTTCAAATCATGGCAGATGTGAAGCTTGAGGAGTTTTTGGTAGCCTGTAGTTCTTAGATGGTTGAATATTGCGCGATGCACGTCGTGCTGTCGGGCTTCGTGCTGGTAGATACGGTCCTTCATTGGGCTCTTTGGGGATGTCTTCTCGAGTCTCCTTGATGATACGCGGCTTGCGCATTTTCGTTGGACGTTTCAGAACGCTGAAGTATGTGGTCCGCTGTGTCTCGTCTTGTTGACATTGAGGCGGCTCAGGCACTCGAACAACTTCAGGGCTTGGTGACGATGCACGGCGCGTTAGGTGTCTACCGTTCAGCATAACTGAACGAAATTCTGCGGAAGTTGCTTGTTTCCGTGAACACTATGAGAATATCACCGGATGATTTCTGCCACAATTAGCGCATTTCGTTTTTTTGTTGTTGGTGCAATCCTTGTAATGATGGCGCCAAGCACATACTTGCAGCGTTGAGGACCCCTGCAGTACTTCGCAACATGGACGTGTTATTGGCATTTGAAGCACTGCACAGGTTATCCGAAGTATTCATCGACTGCGTGGCCGGTGAATCCAAGGAACACTCGTTGTGGCATTGGCCGATCTGTGCGAAAGACGAGTAAGACACTTTCAGATAGTTGCTCTTCGATGCTCCCGTCCTCCTTCCGATGATATGCAATTTGCCGTTGAACAGATGTTACGCAGTTGTCAAGTAGGTCCTCTAGCAGTGCAGAGTTTGAGTATTCAAGAGGAACGTCCTTCATTTTCCCCAGATTCTTTGAATACGTCTCGGGCACGTGAGCGGTGACTTCAACGCTGCCTATGAAGTGCAGAGCAAGTAACTTGTTTGCCGAGCAAAGTGATGTCACGTGTACCGAGAGGCTACCGTCCTCGTAAATTCTGAGTGATACAATCTTCTCCTGTGTTACCGCAAGAATGTCATTTGCTGTTGAGTTGGGGTTTACTTTCCAAAATGACTTGGTTCCTGTAGGTTTCAAAATCACTGGGATGCCAGGCTCTGTGTTCTTTTGGTAAATTACGACAGTGAAAGGTGGTGAGTCCTCGTCGTCGCCGTCCTCCTCGAGTGAGTGTGATGATGACTCGTCATTCTTTGCAGGTGTCCCTTCTGCGCGTATTCGTTGTTGGGCTGGGATCACGACTTTGGCATTGTTAGGGTCGCCGTTTGCAGTCGAGTGATCCATTGAATAGTTGTTCCTTGGCAGGTGCCAAGATTGTGACCGGGACCTGGTAGTCGATTGCCGTGGTGACCGGGACCTGTCAGCCGGTGGCCGCATTTTGCAGGTCACGGTGGAGCATCGTTTATTATTCTCGACCGGCGAGGCGCCAGAATGCACTAGCGCCAATAGAGACGGTTTTGGATGTGACGGGTCGAATAAGAAATAATATTATCTCTTACTAAAGGAGCGAGCAAATCGGGCTTCGTATACCAGGCACTTCTTCCTTCCCCTCAAGGAGAGGTTGGTGGGTTCAAATAAATCGTATAGGTTATTGAGTTTAACATTTTAGTTCCTATTGTAAGCTAGTGCTTTGTGATGAAAACTTAATAAAGCGGTAAATAACAAGAAGTACGCGTTTGCAAAGTCACCATGCCTTTTATGCTACTCTGAAACGGTCGGGTGAGCATTATACAAAAAGCAGGGTACGAGCCATTCGACTTAAAAACTAGGGTGGCTAAAAACTCCTGTGTAGAGTCGGGGCGCAAGCGTTGACGGATGAAGGAGCCGCAAAAGCGGAAGAATAATCAGAATTCTTTCGAAGTCAAAAGGACCACATCTTCCCGAGTCAACAATGCGCGACCCGTACGAACTAAATATCGTGCTAGACACCGAACCGCATATAGGGTCCCACGCGATGTGACCTGTAAAAGCGTGTTCAAAGATAAAAATGACAATAACTAAGAAACGAAAGTTTAGCCCCGACCGACCACGAGGAGCGCAGGTGGTGGGACACAAAGAACGGCCCAGTGAGAGACTTCAGAAGGGTACTTTGGGTGATGCCTCCTCCTCCTCCTCCTCGTTTTTCTTTCATCTTGTTTTCTTTTTTTACACGTATTTCTCGCCCCCAAAGGCGCACTGCAGTTTCAGGAGACGACTTAGAGGCAAGAAAGATAGCACAAAGAAATCTAGCCTCAACGAAGTCTCAAGCAAACTAGAATGAAACCGCGCATCGGTTTTGAATAGGCTTCTTTAGCAGGGACGTCGGTGCGCTGTTCCCCTGGCTGCGCGTGGACAATGCGATGGTGGGGAACCGAAGGCGGATATCAAACAGTAGGCGGTAGCTCTCAGTTTGGCTGAGGACGCTTGTTGCACTCAAGATTCGTTCCCGTCCAACGATTTACATGACTTTTATGTTTTTGTTTTCGTTATATTTTTATGGTTTTTAACAATGCGTTTAAGTGTCGGAAATTTAAATTTGCGCAAAACCAAAAGCGCTAATGGAGGGATAGAAGAGCTAGGGTTTAATACCTCATATATGTGGTCTTAAAGACCGCAGCTGCCGTTGTATTTAGCAAAGCGACTCGAAGAGCAACTGACATCTGCTGCAAAACCACGGAGAGTTTTAGATCGACGTTTGTCGAGTGAATAATTGTTAGTGAAAACATCAATTCGGCCAAACTTTAATTTAAAAAAAAAAGATCTTGCAAGGCATTAGAAGGTGTAAATCGTAGCTTCTCTCGCCACCTGATATTTAGCGTTCAGATTTTCTCAGCAGTAAAGTTCGCCTTCACATTGAAAGCACACTTCGGAAGCCGTATTTTTAATGCTTCCCTCGAATATATTGAACAAATTAGAGCACCTGAAGTTCCACCCGCGCATAGTTATTTCCAGTTCCCTAATTTTCCCCCACGACCACTTTTAATTAAACATATGCAACAACACCTGATCCTTTTCTTTTACACTGTATTGCATTTGTTACAGATTCACATTCTTTGTAAGCAATACTCGCCACACAAACATCACACGTCGTACTCTCCAACTGTCTGTAGTGCGACAAGATTACAAAGCATTTTGCACTGCTAGATCAGTGCCCCGTGGTTTATGGTCGCGTTTCTCTACCCGACGACGCAACGCATGCACACGAAAGTTAATGACAGGTTGAGAGTAAAGTAGAAGCTCTTCCCACCTCTTTCCATTCCAGCAGAGCGAACGCTGTCGAGGAGGTCGCCTCCACCCCAGTGTTCGCTCTGCTAAACTGCAAAGAAGGGAGAGGAGCTTCATCTTCAGTTTTACCTGCCACGGAGCAACCAATCCGTTCAGGAGCCGTCCGTCATTAAACTGCAAACGCACTCCGGGGTTTGAGTTGCTTCCTCTCTGAAATCTAGGTGCCCTTAATTGACTGTCAGGCCGCCACTGCCGTTGTCGTAGTTTCTTACAGTTTGCTTGTCGATCTTGAATTAAAAAGGAGTGGGAGGGGGCTAAGTATAGGAAGGGACAAGGACGAGAAATCCCATGACTCACAATCAAAAATAGAGGACGTGAGAATGGCACAATACGAGTGGACGCCCACTTGACGGGTCGGTCCGCTTTGCGTAAGGCCTGATTCGCAGCCAGCTAATCGTGGCGGCCGCTATTTATAAGCATAGAGTACCCCCGATGGCATGGTTCGGTGTCAATCTCCCTTCTGCTGCAGGCACTTTACCAGCCACAGCTACCTCAGTAGATTAACAGTATATAAGAATTAAAAAATATATATATTTTGTACAATTTTTTTGTGTGTGTCTGTGTTTTTTTTTTTTTTTGCTATTTGGAACTTTATTTTTGAATAGTGTTTCGGTGACGAATTATTTACAGTGACCATAATTATCCCTGGAGAAGGGGAGCGAAGGGGACAAAGGACAAACACGCTGCTAGGTGTTTGGAGATTTGTGTTTGTCCTCTGGCCCCTTTGTTCCCCTTCTCTAGGGATTATTTTGGTCATTCTTGTTCAGCTCGCTTGCACCTTTGCAATAACTGCATTATAATTATTCACAGACTTGTGGGGGTTACCGAAAAAAAAGTAACGAAATATGTTAATCGTTACGTGCAAAATAAAGAAAATCGCTACCAAACTAAATTACCTAAAAAAAAGGAACGCGTCACCATTAACGTCATTGATAAAAAGTAATCCGCGTCACTTTTGCGCTACTCTTTATTTGTGACTTGATGGTAACAGCGTATTTTAGGGCGACAGCGTTTTTCAACACTGGGACAAAGGGCGTTGGGGTCGGTGTTTTTCTAAAGTGGGACTTTTTGCGCGGGGAAAAGACAAACGAAATATTTAAGGCATGTGGAATGTGTGCAATAATTAATGACTTGGCGCATATGCTTCGCTTCACCTTAAGTCCAGATGCTGCCGAAGCTACGGGCTGATGGGACCAACCAAGCAGCGACAAAAGCGAAAGTAACTGGGACTTTTTTGTTTATGATTGGTTCAGCAATGATAGTACATGTACAGAAACACGTCGAACGCCATGATGGTGCCCTTTCCACTGTCTGATTGGTCCCATGAGCTCGTGTGGAGGGATGCGTCTGTAGTTAAATTAAAGCGGAGAACTGAAACACTAAAAAAAGTGCACTTTTTTATTTTTTTGGAAAGAAGATGTAAGGAGTAACGTAACTACGTTACCCGTTACTTGAAATAAGTATGTAAATACGTTACACGTTACGGTTTTAAAAAGTAACGAGTGCGTTAGTACTTTACTGAGAAGTAACGCGTTACCGGTAATAATGTTACTTGTAACGCGTT
Organism: Ixodes ricinus; assembly: GCA_037355805.1. Lineage (NCBI taxonomy): Eukaryota > Metazoa > Arthropoda > Arachnida > Ixodida > Ixodidae > Ixodes > Ixodes ricinus. The sequence goes on along the minus strand of JAZHYW010026134.1, from coordinate 25,373 downwards.
ACCATCGGTACTGGTTATTTCTAACACAATGTATAAAACACCGTTTTTTCGCTGATATTTACTGTGTTAGTGCCAAAATCATTAGCTTCTCTGCTCTCTGTGTTGTAAATGTCGCGTGACAATATGTGATAAAAGTATAAAGATACGAAAAAAAAAAAGAAGAAAAACACCCTAGCTTCAAGGAATCATTTTAAGTCCATCATTTAAATATACACATTTGTGAGGACGGTGGTTTTCTGATTACGCTATAAAATAAAGGATCTATACTATGAAACCTGATTGTTTTACCTCCTTCTTTTTTTTAGAATTTAGCCCATTTTAGCTAAAATAAAAACATAATGCAAGACATTTTTTAAAATAAGGTGCCTTGTTCAAAATAATCTTTTGTGATTAAGCAACAAACTATTGACGGTCCCCCGAAAAAAGTCTAAAAAATAAATGATAAATGCATAAACATCTGCCAAAGCTCAGTCTAGATAAATCTTGAAAATTAATTTTGTTAAGCAACGTCGTCACGTGAACATTTCCAGGTGACAAGTATGAACCTTGTCGTTCGCAGTGAATAGTTTAAAAAATAAACAGAAGTTCATTTTTTATCTATTGTGAGATAGCACGCTCTGGTGGCCTCAGGTATTTTTTACAGGTTTACATGACAGTATAGTCGGACAGCAAAACCAAGTTCAGATAAGAAATCTGCTCCACGAATAGGAAACATTTGGCACGTCGTCAACGCTGAGCTTGGGCTAAGTGCAGCTAGTACTTTGGTTGGTGTTCTTGTTCCAACCAAACTTTAAAAATCTTCATTAACGAAAATACACCCCTTTAAAAGTCACGTGCCGAATATTAGAAAGTCGGAATCACTGCACAATGGCGGAACGACTTCACTCAGGAATGCACAAGTCATTCAATAAGATAGCGAACGTTGGTGCGCGGCCAACACTACGAGCCGACGACCCAAAGAAACAGCGTCGAAAGTGCAACGTCACTGCGCCCATCACCTTTTTCTGGGGGTGTTTTTTTTCCAGTGTTGAGTGGCATTGAGGTTTTTGGTCCACCATTCTGCAGGGATCCCACAGCTGCGAACAGAGGGCAGTATTTCGAAAGGGGTCTACTCCAGATATCTACGTGTGTCTCGAGCGCAACGTACGATCTACTTTCTTTGGAATATTCTAACCTAGGCAAAATTTGGCGTTGCACGTCGTCTGTACCGACGGGACAACTCTGGAACGGCGTGCAGTTCTCAAATAAGCATCCTATTGCTGTGAATCTTATTGCAGGTGAAAACAGTGCGTATAATCTTATTTTATTGTTAAAAAAGAACCTTGCGCGCGTTTGAAAAACATAATATAGGTAGTTTTCTGCAAAGTTCGGGTATAAGTGTATAATTTTAAATATGGTACACGGCAAAACCTTAAACTGTTCCCATGCTTCTTGAACAAAATGAAAGCCCTTACCCTATCACTCTTCCTATTAATATGAAATATTATTTTGAATGATAAGCTGAAAGTATATTTTTGCAGCATAATTAAGAAAACTGTCACTTTTCTGTCGGAACAGTCTATTGGCAGCAAAAACCCAAACCCATAGACAGAGGATTAGAGATAATGTTTGCAATGAAGATATGTTTAAGAATAACAATAAAATAGTTTTTAGAACAGTGCCAACCTCCTGGTTGACTTTCGTTCTAACAACCCTGGGTGGTGGAGCTAGAACATTTTAAGGCCATCCCAAATGTAAGGGGCGTCGATGCACTCTCTTGCCTCTGCCCGTCCGACTGTGTCCCCGGCGTGCTGCCAAAGGACCGCAGGATTGCGGCAGGGTCGTCGATTCGTTATCCGTTTCACACGCTGCTTGCCTCCCACAGGAAAGCAGGGGGACGCAGCGCTCGTCGGGACCTTTCGCTTCCCCGAGATGCTGACTTATCGATCATGACGGACCCCTAATAAATTAGTGCAGCCGCACCGTGAATCGCGGGGAAATCGACCCGTCCAAGTCTTGTCACTCTTGTTCGCTGCTCGAGAAGAGGAGGCCGAGCGTTGGTCCCCGGAGCGTTGATGCGTAATCCCGCACGGGTGTCGATATTGGTGGCTGGTATTTGGTGTACTCAGAACAGGCTGAGTTACCGCCGCCATTGTTTCTTTGAGACTTTAGGCAATGTGGAGTGGACAAAATGCCTAAAGAAGGGTAGTTTCTCAAACTACAATGTCTGAATCCGGGCAAACGTTCACTTCACGATATCGCCGACATTGGAGTCTAGTCCTTGAAACGACACACTTTGCTGCTGATATCTCAGAATATTTGTGCCTACGAGGCGTGCTCCAGATTGTGTCGGACGAACCAGCGTTTTGGCTTTTATTTGCTAGGAATTATTGCGCTCAAAGACGGGTCCCTGCAGGCAACAATGAGGTAACGTATAACATGCTTAACCTGCATACAGGGTATTCTCGGGCGCTATTCGAGAGTAATATAATTCGTATATATGAAAACAAAAGCTGAGTGAAACTAAACTTTTTACAAAGGTATGGTGAGGTGAAACATTTTCTATACTAAAATTTTGTAAAAGTAAGTATGAGTAAAATAAAAAAATTGACCTAGAATATCCAGTTTTCTCTTATGCAAGAGGGGAAGGGGGGGGGCGGCAAAAACCGTTTTGTTCACGCTGCTACTCAAAGATGGCGCAACATAAAGACCAAACATGAAATCTACTTTGATTTGGTTAACCGAAAGCAGATGCAGTAGATCCGAGCGTGTGTGGTGCCATCTGTGAGTTGCATGCCAACCAGACGGTTTTTGCCGTTTTCTTCCCTGTGCACACACACACACACAAAAAAAAAGAAACGTCGTTTTTTTAGGCTTTTATTTTTTATTCAAGACTTGCACCCATAAAATATCTGTATGATACAAACACCACCTAATGACATCTTTCTGAAAAGTTTTATTGCACTCTGTTTATTGGCCTAGCTATACGATTTTTCGTACGCCCGAATACAGCTTGAGAAAAGTCTCTAGAACTGACCAATGTGACGTCAACGCTATTTTCACATCTTTCCTTCTACTTTCTACTATTAAAGTCCGTGGTCACTCGACACCACTCCTCGTTTTTGTAGACAGTTAGCTCGAACTGGAGAACAGAGCAAGCAGCTAGGGTAGGGCGACAGTGTTTTGTGGATTCCGCTTGATGAAAAAGCCTGCGGATCGAGCAAACGAGAATATACCTGAATGTCTTTCAAACTTTTGTTTAAATTTTGCCCTCATTTCGGTTGAAATCTGCAACCTTTCTTAAGGTCACTATCTCAAGTGAAAGTATCGCTGCTTTGGAAACGATTGCAACACGTTCCACATGAATTATGGTTTACAAGTGCCCTGAAGACAGCGTCATTTAGGAATTCATATTGCTCAACGAATTCCCGGAACAGTATTCGCATCTTTTGAAAAGTACATACGTTTAGACTTCTATGTGCCGCGAAAGTGAAAAGGAGGAGGAGACGAGAGCGCGTGGGGACTTCAGAACGCCGAGCTCTGATTGGATATGTTAGTGGGTAGACCTAAAGCTAGCTACGTTTATCTCGACTGCACTCGTCGAATACGATAGAACGCGGAACGCCGGCGTCCGGCATTTGGCTTTGGCATTCGATTGCTTTCGACGAGTGGAGTGGAGACAAAGTCAGCTAGCTTCAGGTCTACCCACTAATCTATCCAATCAGAGCTCGTCGCTCGGACGTCCCCGTGCGCTCTCGTCTCCTCGTCTCCTCACTTTCTCGGCGCACAGATCTCATTATGTTCGTTCGACCAGCTGAATTGACATGCAACACATCTTCTGGAATTCTTAACCCGACGTGCATAATAATTTCGATTATCACACGTGGAATTCTAAATCTAGAAAAAAATGCAAAATCACAACTCCAAGCCTTGATTATGTTCTAAGATAATCACCAACGTGCCTGCTGAAATAAACCACTACCCCTGGCGCCTGTATAATCAACTTCCACTCATCAGCCATACTGCATATGACGTCATATTAAATTCGCTATGACATGACGCGCGGGAGTAGACCCAAAAGTTTCGCTTTTATAGCAAAAAATTTCAAGTTTTTGCAATAATGATTGCAACAAAATAATGAATTTGTTTTGACTGCCATTTGCTGAAATGGCAAAAACACACGATAAAGTATAAATTCGATAAAGGACAACATCCTGAATAAACGAAGCATGAGGTTCGTTTTCACATATTCATTTTTTTTCTTTTTTTAACGTCGGAATTTCCAACGAAACAAATCTGTATTCACTCGTCCCCCTATTGACTTGCTAATTTTTTTTTTAAAGATTCCACTTCATTGGCTTTTTGTGAATGGGTCAATGAGTGGTTGCCCCAGGGGAAACTGTTCCCATGGCACTACCGGTCTTGTGCTAGATTGCCGGTTTTGCAGTATTTGCAAGACTTTTAAAAGGGGACCTGCAGAAATATTCTTCCGCCTGGCGGAAAAGTCCTTCTCGCCCGCTTTCTTCCCCTTTCTCGCGTAGCACGCGCAGGGCGAGGGTAAGAGTGCGCCCTTCGCAGCCAGGCTTCTTCCGAGAGCGATAAGCTCGAGAAAATCCCCATTCCTGAGCGCATTTCCGAGCGATGGGTGCGGCGAAGCGACTGGCGGACTAACAGGTATCTTTCAGTCCTATCACGTAACCCGCCCTTTTTCGGGGCGCTCGCCATAGCCTAGCCCCTCGGGTGTAGGGTTTTACGGAGCTGCAAGGCTGCGCCCTCGCAGTCAACGGGATTTGAGCTGTCGAAGTTTGATTTAGCCCGTTGGCAAAGTAAACGGCATATTTGGAGCTGGGCGATATGCATCCTTCACGCCGGTATTGCAGGAACGTTTCATAGATATTCTCTCGGTTGATCAAGGAGTTCCTAAGACATGCCCGAGATGTGGTGACTTGAATATATCAGGATGGCTTACATGTTCATAAAACATTCCATCTTCAAAAACGACTTATCACGCTCAAACCCAGCCAGCAAATCGGGATCGATGGAAAAGAAAACTATGCTACCAGGTGCGGGCATCTTGTGGAAGGTCTCTGTTTATGGCACCGAGCACAAATTATTGGCAGAACTTTACCAGACTATGTTTGAAAATCAGGCCGCTAGAGGTAGCGTGGAGCTCGCACTGCCACCTCGAGGCATTCTCTGAAGCGCGCCTGAAGCAGTGTGCCAGACGCTGAAAACACGATTTACTGGAAATGCCCTGTTGCTGTGTGCCTAACTCGCAGAACATGATGTACAGTTTAGTAAAATGTATGGAATTCATATTTACACATTCCAACAACCACCTGAGGTGAGATAAGGCATCAAGCGTGGATGTCCAATATTGGAGATGCTCAGTGGATCGCTTGCAGCTGGCCTTGATAACCGCATGCAGTCCGTACCCCATGACGAATGTAAGCTAGGTATCTCGCCAACATTCACTATCGAGTGCGGCTATGGAGCGGAAAATACAATTTAAACACCTTTTTGGCGAGCGCCCAGAGGTAACGCCATGGTTCAACGTTGCTTGTATCGGTACTATAGCACGGCCAAGGTTTGTGCTTACTTCCAGGGTGGTATCTCGCTAGAAACGAAAAGCAAAAGCAGACAATTTTTTTAACGTGACACAAAATTGTGCCTTAACATTGTAAAAAAAACTTTTAGGTACCCATACGCACTTAGCTACGAAACAAACGATCGCTGATGCCAGTTAATCCCTTTTTGTCTCTGTTAGCAGTAGTTAAGCATCTTTAGGGAACTGCTACGTTGAATATTCTAACCCAAGCGAGTAGATTTTAGTGCGAGCCAGTACATTGCTGCGGAAAATGGCAAAAAGCGCCGGTTTCAAGCGTTTGCGCTAACAGTGTCGCGTAATGTGCGCGCATACCGCTACAACAACCAACGGTAACGAAGTAAAATCAGTAAATTTAAGTGGTCTCTCCAAGAAAGTTGTGTTCTTTTTTTTGTAGTTGAAAAGTCTGTCATTTATTATAAAAGCGGCCCGGTAAAGAGTGCTTCCAGCCGGGGCACCAGCTTACGAGGCATCAGTTTGCAACTTTCCATACCAATTCACTGCATGGCCCTTGCGTAAAAATGTCAATATTGTGTCTTCGTGCTGGCTGTACGCACTTTTAGTAAGAAGACGGTTCATTGCTTCCGAACATTAAAAGCAGGCCTTCCTTACGCCAAGACATTATATGCATGTACGCTCTATTACTGGTGGTTCATAAAATAATCTACTTTGTTGATTTGGAGAAGCAGTGAGTGGTGAGGGGAGGAAATGAATACAAAAGACGACTAGGGGAGACCTCGAATATCGTAAATATTTCGCTCAACCTAAAGTCTCTGAAGTTAATTAAATCACTCTTGCTTTGTCCTGCCTTCCAGAACATTGGCTGGAGTCGCGCTAAAGGCCAAGGTGAGCGATAAGTCAGATATTGCACCTGTCGTTTATTTGAGCAAAAAAGCGTATGCGAGATGCGGAACTACGAAAAAGAAACGCCGTGTGCAATGCGCAGTACTCCAGACGAAGCCTGAGATATCACTTCTGCAGAAAACACGGAGATACTGCTTTTGATGACTTGATAAAAGCGAACCAAAGCCGTTAGTGTGACTCGTTGTCAGCTGTGATAATCAAGGCGCTGCGACCATTTCTTGAAACCTTTCGTTTATTGAAACAAATTCTGTAATAAATCCAATGCCTCATCATGCTTGCGCTGATATTGTAGCGGTATGCGCACATTGCGTTAGCACTGTTAGCCCGGAACGTGACATCGGCGCTTTTTTACTATTTCTGCCCAGCAACATAGCGTTGTCTAGCACTGAGCTCTGCCACTTTAGGTTGAGATATTTGCATTAACAGTTTTCTAAACATCATTCACTATGCGAAGAAAACATAACTAGAAAGGCAGGCGATAGTTTGTCTCGTGCTAACTGTGTGGCAGTAGACCTAAAAATGTGTTTGCAATGCCAAATTACAAATGTATCATTTCATGTTTAAAAAATTAGCTGCGCATCTGATGCATTTTTATGTTTAATGCTTCAAAATAATTTAGCAGTGACAACGAAGTTAAGCAGCGTTGAACTTTAACACAACATGCTTCTGATAGCTGCACTCTATAACGAATGCTTACAGAAAAGTTAAATCTTGTTTATTGGTGATACGGTTGCCCAAGAGCTTCAAAACGATCCCACTAAAAATTTTGGTATCGACACACACCATTGCCGCCTTGTCACCTCACTGATATGGTTGTTAGGATGTGTAAATATAAATGTCATCTACATTCGTTGTGCCATCATTAGTGTGAATTACGCGCCCAATAATTTGTGCCCCTGCTTTAAAAAAAAAAAAAACAGCTCTACCGCTGGAGATGCCCGCGCCTGGTAGATAGTTTTCTTTTCCATCGATCCCGATTTGGGACAGGTTTGAGCGTGATAAGCCGTTCTTGAAGATGGAATGTTTTGTGAACATGTAAGTCATCGCTACATATTCGAGTCACCACATCTCGCGCATGTCTTTTCAACTCCTTGATCAACCGAGAATATCTATAAAACGTTCCTGCAATGGGTGCGGGGATGCATCGCAGCTCCCAAGTATGCGTTTACTTTGCCGCGGGCTAAATGAAACAACTTCGACAGCTCAAATTGGGTGACTGCGTGGGCGCAGCTGCTTGCAGCTCTGTAAAAGTCGTAAAACCTACACCCGAGGGGTAGGCTGGCGAGCGCCCCCAAAAAAGGGCAGAATACGCGATAGGAGCTGAAAGATACCTGTAAGTCACGAGGTCGCTGCTGCCGCACCGCATCGCCCGTCGCTCCAGAATGGGGATTTTCTCGGCTGATCCTCTCAGAAGAAGCCGGCGCAAAGGGGACCTTTCCCCTCGCCCCGCCATGCTGCAATACAGAGAGAAGGGAAAGAAAGAGGGCGAGGAGGACTTTCCGCCAGGCGGAAGAATATTTCTGTTGGTCCCTCTTTAACGAAAAATTGTGTTTGTTAACAGTATCCAAGGGCCTTCATGTATCATTATGTCGATGGAAGACGAACAGTATATTACTGGCGTAATAAATTAGTAACTCTTAGGGTAGAACTCGAACAGATCAAGAGAGCTGATAGAGAGTCCCAGGAAGTTTACTTCCGAAAACAAAACAAAAAAGTTTGAAATAAACCGAGCCGCGTGAACACGTAGTAAATATACTCATCGAGAGATGGCAGTAGTCGCATTACTGTAGTCAAATTACAGCAATTAATCTACATCTTGTGGTAATGACTCATGTAACGAATTACTTCTCTAGGCTAGTTATTTACTAAAGTAATCAATCACTTTCAGGCAGTAAATTCTAGAAAATTACTCATTACTTTTCAAATTACTTTTGTCCAAAATTAGAAAGTTCGTTTGCAAGCTTTTTGCAAAAAAGAGAAAAATTATTTGCCATTGTGTAATTTTGTGAGAGACATCAGCGTAAATAAATGACGGCCACCTGAGCGCAAAGTCTCGTACAAAGAACTGGAAAGACGTACAAAGGTGGACTGGAAAGCCGAGGGAGGAAGGCTTACGCGTAGACATCGCTGGAAGGCCACGGCTTGCGAACTCCAGGCGAGACAGATTCACGGCGTCGCGTCATCACTACAATAATAAACTTCGTTCATCCATAATCTGACAGTGAGGTGGGAGCTGCGAGTTAACCATAACCAATTAAACACCTCCCTTTAATCACCTGACCCGTCCTTTTCACTGCGCATTGGTATGAACGATAGTGCGGTTATGTGGCGAAAGATAGACGCGTGACGGTTACAACGAGCACGTAGGTCCCATCAAACCGTTAGCTTAGGAATGAACGGCTTATGGGGCATAAGGTGAAGAGCATATCACCAGTGAGGATAGCATACTTTAAAACCTAAGAGAACAGGACAAACAGATCCCCAGACTTGTTGCTCTTTCGTCAAGCAAGGTCAAACCGTAAGCTTCGACCATTGTCAACAGCAAACACCGCAAAAAATAGTTAATTCTAAATGCTTCGTCAAGTCTTCACAACGTTTCGTGCGTCCTCGAGCAGAGAAGGTGCCGCTCGCGGTATGCCTCGCTGCGTTCCCTTGGGAACTTTATTCGGGAATAAGCCTAAGAGAAGCTAGCTCTTCACGCTTGATAAAAAAAAAAGAACGCCGTTAAGGAAGCGCGCGCTATTCCTTTCCTCAACTGGCGACGCGTCTGCTTAGCAATTATTCTGCCCCTTTGTGTGACAGTGCGCAAAAACGTGGTCACGTCGGGCGTTTGGGAACAGTAATGCTTGAGAGGAATGACCGGGAGTACCTCAACTAGTGCACTTGGGAGAATGGGATTAGATTGCCCCCGAGGCAGAAAGGAAACGTTTCACGTGATGACTCCTTGTAAGACGAGCTCCCATGCCCACTTAACAAACTGACACAGACTATAACTTATTCTAAATCAGGAAGACGGAAACATACCACCATTTTAGTATGAACCCCCACCGTTGAAGGAACAGCGAAACCGGTGAGTCGCATGTCTTTGAGTCATATGTAAAGAAGCTATTCATCATGTTTAACACTTATGTCCCGCAGGCAGCAAGGCGAGTGTTCAGTATGAACGTATAGTAAAACACCCCGAGACTAGAAAAAAGAAAGGAAGAACAAACACAGGTCTCGAAAATTGAGACCTCTGTTCGTCCGTCCTTCTTCATTGTTCAGTATGGTTCACTTCTTTAAGGCGCATAAAGATGTTGTGGTGTAATCAGGAAGATCAGATATTCTGTACATATACGGTAAATAAAAGGCGCACGAATTACTGCGTTAAGGTATTCAAGACCAATGTTAAAGTAAGTTCATTACTTTTGGAAAGTAATTGTAATGTAATGTCATTACATTTAGTCTGCAGTAATTTGAATATACTTTAATTACATTTTTGAAGTTTTCATATAAGTAATTAGTAACGTAATTTCCTTACATTGCGAAAGTAATTTTCTCATCTCTGATGCTCATATTACGTTCCGCTATTGCGAATTATCGGGAAACTCATTACAACGAAATTACTATAACTATTTTGCGTTTAAAGCCTCAGAACGTACGCAAGCAAATTGAAATTGAGTAAATGTACTAAAAATAAGGTTTTAAAGTAATTAAAAAAAATATTATTATGAGTGCACCAGTCCGGTCGGTGCTACTTTTTACGAATTTATATCATCGTTCAAGAAATAAACTTCATTAATAAGACGGTTGTTAAGTAACGAAGGATTTTGTTAGAAATAAGTAAGATTTGTTTTAGAAAAGTTTATCTTTCTACAGTTGCGTCGGCATTGTTTTTTTTATCTGCCTATGTTTGGGTCGGCATTCTTGGGTGTTTGCTTGCAGATCCGCGGCGGTGGGGGGATGCGCTCGCGGGATAGCATGAACGGGAAGTGGTCTTCCGCCCCCGCGCGCGGGGGGCTTCGAGCAGCCGCGGGGCTAGAGAAGAGTCGGACCCCGGTCGTTAACAAACGGATCGGGTGTCGGTTTGGAGCGCCGGAACAGCGGTACTTCTGTCCGCGCTTGTGGCTTTTAAGCGGGTGTGCTTGTGTCCGGCGTATTTCGCCGCTTAGTGTAGAAACTTCGCTTTTAATCTACGCAATAACTGAACTGTCTGGCGCCAACTAGGCGGCAGCGGAAGCATGTGGACTGACTCTACAAGGAATTTGGGTTTGACCGTTGAAGTGTCGGAGGGGGGTCACGTTGACAGCTCGCTGATCATTGGGTAAGAGTGTACCACGTGACAATGGTTAAATTTGAAGTGATTGGTCCATCTCTGGAGGGAAAGGAGGCCCCTACGAGTCTAGAAAAGGGCTGCCGAGAGGATTCCCGGGGATTTCGGCTTTTGAGATCGGGAAGATTCGGCTGTTGAGACTGGGGCTAAAGTATGGGTTGTAATTTTGGGAGTTTTGAATTGTAAATTATTGTTGACTTGTCGTCGTTTTGTTTTAAAATAAACGTGGCCACACCGGCCATCGTAAACCTACCAGCGTCGTAATGTGTCCAGCGGGATCGAACAACTTTTAGTATTTTTTTTCTTATTCGACTTCCCGGGGGACTTCCATCGGGCGAACACCATCATCGGTCGTCGTCACCATCACCTGACTGACACCGGCCGGCCCCCTCCCTTCGGAAAGTTGACTGGCGCAGTCGACAGGATCCTGCTGACTTTCTGCGACGGGCGGTGAGCGAAAACGACGGCATCAACGGAGGCAGGCGGAGCGTACCTGGGCTCTACGCGACAAGTGTTTCGTCTGCTGGATGGCGGACAAGGCTCGCTCCTGCCGGAGTGAGAAACCGTGGCAATATCTACGTGAGAAGCCCGGGGGGTACAGTTACCCAAAGAAGTCTGCTGGACTGCGGACAAGGCTCGCTCCTGCCGGAGTGAGAAACCGTGGCAATATCTACGTGAGAAGCCCGGGGGTGTACAGTTACCCAAAGAAGTCGTGGCGTCTGCTGGACTGCAGACAAGGGTCCCGTCTGCTGGACTGCGGACAAGGGTCGCTCCTGCCGGAGTGAGGACCGTGGCAATATCTACGTGAGAAGCCCGGAGGGGGGTACAGTTACCCAGAAGGAGTGGTGGCAGCTGACAGGTGGTCCTGGGCGTCATCTACGTCGGAGAACAGGACGGCCTGTGGCTTCACGTGCGGACCGGCGAGGCATCACCAGCGAGCGGCGACAGAGCATCTTGGGAAGGCCTCAAGAGGAGAGACGAGATCGTCGCTGCAGTGCTGACCTTCGTTGTGGTGCCGGAAAATTGTGCGTTTTTTTGTGATTTTTTTCTTCCTCTCGGTGAACGGAGAGGGAACTGAGGCTTCCAGACGACGGGCACGATCGCCAGGCCGAGTGGGGACACTGCGGCAAGTGGGTGGCGGCGACTGGAGGAGCAGCTAATTGGATGTCGCCAGACAACAGTGGGTGAGTCCCTTTCCCGTTTTCTCCGAGGTTCACCATGACCAGAGAGAGCGTTGGCTCGCGGACCTGCCGCAGGGTTAGCGAGCCCTTTGGAACGCGCAGGTCTGGAGAAACAGATTCAAGTATAAATTAGGTAAAGCAAACTTTTTTCTTTTTGCTGGCGTTTTCGGATTTGCTTGCCTGCAGCCACAGTTAATTTTTTTTCTGCTTTTGTATAAATACTGGTCGTGGTGGAATCTGGAATGTGCGGGTTTGGGTCTCACCGGGCTGTGTCTGTTTGTTTTGTTTGCTTTCTCTGTCGCCCAACAGGTCTTTTTGCGAGGGGTATAGCTCCTTTGTTGTTGTTTTTGTTTTTGTATACTACGCGACTGTCTCGGAAAGGGGGACAGATGTTGCGCGAACAGCAAGTGTACTTGCAACATTCTTGGTGGGGAGGTGTTAAGTAACGAAGGATTTTGTTAGAAATAAGTAAGATTTGTTTTAGAAAAGTTTATCTTTCTACAGTTGCGTCGGCATTGTTTTTTTTTATCTGCCTATGTTTGGGTCGGCATTCTTGGGTGTTTGCTTGCAGACCCGCGGCGGTGGGGGGGGGGGGGATGCGCTCGCGGGATAGCATGAACGGGAAGTGGTCTTCCGCTCCCGCGCGCGGGGGCTTCGAGCAGCCGCGGGGCTAGAGAAGAGTCGGACCCCGGTCGTTAACAAACGGATCGGGTGTCGGTTTGGAGCGCCGGAGCAGCGGTACTTCTGTCCGCGCTTGTGGCTTTTAAGCGGGTGTGCTTGTGTCCGGCGTATTTCGCCGCTTAGTGTAGAAACTTCGCTTTTAATCTACGCAATAACTTAACTGTCTGGCGCCAACTAGGCGGCAGCGGAAGCATGTAGAGACTGACTCTACAAGGAATTTGGGTTTGACCGTTGAAGTGTCGGAGGGGGTCACGTTGACAGCTCGCTGATCATTGGGTAAGAGTGTACCACGTGACAATGGTTAAATTTGAAGTGATTGGTCCGTCTCTGGAGGGAAAGGAGGCCCCTACGAGTCTAGAAAAGGGCTGCCGAGAGGATTCCCGGGGATTCGGCTTTTGAGATCGGGAAGATTCGGCTGTTGAGACTGGGGCTAAAGTATGGGTTGTAATTTTGGGAGTTTTGAATTGTAAATTATTGTTGACTTGTCGTCGTTTTGTTTTAAAATAAACGTGGCCACACTCGGCCATCGTAAACCTACCAGCGTCGTAATGTGTCCAGCGGGATCGAACAACTTTTGGTTTTTTTTTCTTATTCGACTTCCCGGGGGACTTCCATCGGGCGAACACCATCATCGGTCGTCGTCACCATCACCTGACTGACACCGGCCGGCCTTCTCCCTTCGGAAAGTTGACTACGGTGCTTGACGTTCAGTGCCTCTGCAACTCGTAAGGCGCTCTTTTGCATATAACAACTTTGACAGAGCAAAACCATCAACACTAATAGCCGTAATATTGCATATCGAATGTCCACATTCTTGCCTTAGAATATACTCTTTTGAGTCTCCATCGAGCAACATTGGTGTTCTCCATTTCGTGGGCTTGAAGATTGTGGTTGTATCCGAGTCCTCGCCGAAAGCTCACGCAGCAACGTCGAGAGTTGGGCTAGTTGATTATTCGTTGATTATAATGTTCAAACAGCGCAAAAAACACGGACGGAGCATAAACTGAATTGAATTGACGACAGCTCTAGGGGGACGAAAGGGCAATGGGTTTTACATATGCCTTACTGAAGGTACCTGTTTGGTTTTTTCTTTCTTTTTCGTCCTTTCTGTTGCAAGTAAAAATTCACAGGTTGTCTTACGGCAATCCTAAGACGACTTGAAGGCAAAAGCCCAAGCGCCAATGTAAACGTGATAGCGAACCTCTGAAGACAGCGCGCTCTCTGACGACGCACTTTTGGCGCCGTTTCATTGGTACCTTTGTTGTCGCCGAGGTGTTTTCGTACTTTTCGTGTCGCCGACGTGTTTTCGCTCAAGGACCTTCAAGGTCGATTGAACGATGAGACATATAAGGCTTTCCCCTGAGTAAAACCTTGAGTTGCGAGTCAGTCTTCGTCCTCTTCGTCCGTTTCTTCCGCTCCGTCTCTGTCTTTTTTCCCCCTGTTTCAACACTATGGTCAGCTGACGGAACACTCGTTTTCGGTATGAGCCGAGCCGAGTTGACGCCCGACGCTGATGCATCCCTGGTGTCTAACAGATGCTCAGATTATATAGGGTGACCCAAGTCGCCAGGCTCGCTCTAATATGGACCATAGAAATCGACGCCTGCACATAGAAATTTAAACGTTTTGTCAAGGGCCTATTTCCCAGGTCGGTTTTTTCTTGCAAAATTACAAAGCGTAGCTCTCTTTCTGTAAAAAATAGGACCAAGAAACTTGCCATGGTCTACGGCGGGCGGCGACGCAGACGACCAGGCACAGTAGCGGGGTGTGTTTGGCGTTCGTATTGATAGATGGTGCTGCCTCCTTGTCGCGAAGCCTCGCGACCACCGTGGTTTATTAAAATGGGCATAATCTTTTTGAAATGTACCTTTAATTAAAAAATATATGCGGACAATAAAAGCAAAAAGTTAAGGTAAAAAAAAACGCGTGTGCATAACGACGGCCCTTTTGCTGCCAACGGATTTCATCTGCGTGTCGTCTGCTTTCTTTCGCTGGTCGGCTGCACCTTCGGATGCTGCTCCCGACGCCATCTATCAACACGAACGCCAAACACACCCCGGTTTTCGAATTCGTCGTCTGCGTTGCCGCCCGCCATAGAGCCTGGCAAGTTTCTTGGCCCTATTTTTTACAGAAAAAGAGCTATGCTTTGTAATTTTAAAAGAAAAAAAAACGACCTGTGAAATACACCTTTGACATAAAGTTTAGATTGCTATGTGCGGGAGTCGATTTTTAGGGTCCATTTTAGATCGAGCCTGGTGACTTGGATTACCCTATTCTTGCCCAAAGGAAGCCGGACTCGGAACGTTTGGGTAGCAGCTACTATAGATGGTGCGCATTTTTGAGAATTGTGTATTGGTTCTCTGACGCCTCGTGTGGTGAAAAATGTTTCGCAGTGTACACTCAGCCTCGAAATGAGATGGCTCGTCGTAGTAACGCCGGCCGGAGCGGCAAAAATCTAGCACGTGGCGCCGCTGTCGCGATAAGCCGCTGAGAGCGAGGCCGGAACGGACTGCCGCAATTTTATGCATGGTGGAGGTTGGTAGAAAGGATAAGTCGCGCATCTATAGTGTGAACGTGACGCGTCTCGTTGCGTAGCCGGCGGTTGGTCCTGATTCATTATTACGCCATTAATGTTTGATTTTTCTTGTGTGTGATCTCTTTCTTGTTTACGATCAGTTCTCATTGGCTAGATGCGCGGCTTACCATCACTACCAACCTCCCCCGTGCATGAAATTACAGCAGTCCGTTCTAGCCTCGCTCTCAACGGCTTATCGCGACAGGGGCTCCCCATGAGGGATTTTCCGCAACGCTGGCCGCCTTTCCGTCGAGCCAGCTCATTTTGATGCCGACTGTGCTTATATAACGGCACTCAAGAGTTCGCCCACTGCGAGCAGTAGTCATGATTATCGCGTGCTCATCATGAATAATAATTTTTTATATATTTCAGATACATTTATGAGGTTAGTCCTGGAACGTAAGTTGAGAGATCGAATTTAAGAAGCTTGCGTCGTTATCTGTTGCATTTACTACGAGCTCTGTCATTCGCTGACTAGCGGCGCTTTTCTCGCTACATCCTTCTAAAGCAGGGGTGGCCTGAATGACATGGGGTTAGAGCCACGGAAAATACTTCAAGGGTTGAGAGAGCCGCCGGAAACAGAATATAAGGGGGGGGGAGCTAAATTTAACGAAATTCTTACTTCAATCTAATGTAACAAAATTATATCTATCGTTACAGTAGTGTTATTTGATAAATTCACAAGAGTAATAACATAACCTCTCAGTGATAGAAATATATCCGTCTTATCTGTTTAAAGTGATGCACAAGGTTTTGATAAAGCAGGCTATACCGGTTGTTTAATATTTCTACTAACAACTTCAGGAACCAAGTTGTCTGTTCAGGGTCTCTCTATTTAAATCAAAACGTATACTGTAAGCTCGCTTCGAGCATCTTCAATTTAAATAGGTGATTGCGAGAAATCATTTAAATATCTATTTAGCTTATGTAATGTGTCGACTGAAATTATTATTTTAAGCCTTCTTAATAATTAACTAGAGGTCCGGAGCTTGTCTTTGTTGTGTAAACGTCCGATGCTTCAAACTTGGAAACCTTCCCTACTTCCAATAAAGACAAGTGTTTGTTATAAAGCGGCCTTACATAGATCCGTGCGGTCTGAAATGCCTGATAGGCTGGTGACGGAACCCGGAATGTATAAAGAAGCTACTCCTAAATTTAAACGCATTTCTAGAATTGTTTACCAAATTATGAGCTAAGGGACACCCGCTAAACAAAAACACAATTCACGTGCTCACAGCATAATATAGGTAAAGGACATTTTTGACGGAATATTTCACGTCTTCATTTGCACGTGATTCAGCTGGGGTCGTCAATTAGCGAAATGCAGTCGCAGCCATCGACAAATGTTCCTTGCTATCGACAAACAGGCACAGGTACTAACATATTTTTTGCACTGATGCGCAGTGCGTAGGAAAAAAAAGAGAAAAAGTAAAAGTTGCCACCGGCCATCCAACACAGTTTAATCCCTACACAAGTGGCAACCGAGAACTTTTCCTGTACTTTTTGTCCGGAAAAGGGAAGAGTCGCCCTTCTATAGCACTTGATGGTATTTGAAAGAGAGTCAGCTAATAGAAACGTGCCTTAATTTCAATTGCTATATTAGCCGGGGCTCGAGTGCTCTTTCGAATAGAAACTTGGCCGCTCTAGAGCCGCTAATGAAGTCCCTAATTAGGGTCTTGTGGAAGATAGACACATACGAAGCGAAATAATAAAAAAAGAGAAGAAACATTTTTTTATTAAAGAATTCAAAAGGGTGAAATAGAAAGAGGGAGAGAGACAGATACAGAAATAAAGATTAAGACGAAGGTGTATGCCGCTGGCATTTTAAGGAAACTTTTAACTGACTAAGCACAGGAGCAATAAGATGTCTTTACTTTGATTGAATGACTGGGTCTCTTGGTAAAAAAAGAAATATCAAAGGACATACGTAAGTGATATATGAACTGCAGTCACGTTCCTTGTCTGGTGTTGCCTCTTTGTTTAAGAAATGCACCAGCTTCCTTCTATATTTCCGTCAAGATTATTTCTACCCAACTTGTTCCTAAATACTCTGACACACTCCTACAGATCAACTTCAGACCTCCCAGGTCTTATAAAGTGGTAAGTACCCTGTGTTTACCTTAAGTGCATGTTCATGTGCATACAAATCGTTACGTGAACCGTCTTTCTGGTTAAAGGTCAGTACGAAAGGTATTTCTTTTAATTTCTCGGAAATGTAAAATATGAATCGTTCTCAGCGTTCTTTTTTTTTTAACATTTAACCCCACAGCTTAGGTTCATTACATATTTACTACTTTTGCTGGCCGTGCCTTGTATCTGTTTAAATTAGTTAAACGCCGCTATTATGACATCTAAAAAGAGTCACTGCGGTACCAAAATCCATAGTCTGGGACTGCAGCGGTAGGGGGAGGGGGGGGGGAGGTTGAAGTAGCAAATGTTACTGTTCTTGTTTTAATACCTACTGAATCTCAAACAGCTCAGAAACAAAGTATACGCTAAATCAATTATTAAATTGATTTAACACCCGCTCCGCTGCCGCATCCGGCAGCGGCGATGCTCCCGGTTTCCCAGTCCCTGCCGTAGTTTCCAACGGCCAGAGGGTCGGCTTTCTGACCCGACTTGCTCCAAACTCTGTAACAACGATCTTACTTCTTTTAAATTCGATAGCATTTCTTTTTAGGTGCACAGCCAAAGCATAAAAGGAGGCATGGAGCGCGTGCTGGAGACCGGGTGTTCAAAAAATACGCCCTGCCGTCGTCACCCCGTCAGTGCCTCTAGCGGGAAACAGTACTGATTCGCTAGAATCATAGGTACGTAGATGTTAATTTCTCTAATGCAAAGGTACTTCAAAACGAGGCTTTTTTTTTCTGCTCTAAAAGTAGCTCCAAGCTTTAAATTACCTGGACCACACCTTTAATATTTGCTCTGTAGAGGCTACAGAATTGCCTTACAGTAGGATATATTTAAATTTAAGTTTTAGTTGAGTCCTTGGTCGTCCTCACAAAACGTTTCCTATATTCGAGACTAATTTCACTTGGCAATATTATCTGCGAATGTTTCTAAGCTTGTTTAAGAACCAAACGCTAAATCCCTAATATCTTCAATGGAGGACCTTCGTTGCAAAACCGCTCCTGAGTTTCGCAACATCACAAAGTCATCAAACGAAAAGATGCAGAAGTGCAAATACAGCGTAACAGCCCAGAATAATGCCCGAAACGTAGACACAGCACGCATCAGACATGAAATATCTCTCCCTTTCGCCAACTTTCTAGCAGAACCCGATTCGATTTAAAAGCAGCGTCAAGCGCACGTAGGCTCAGCCAAAGATAGAAAGAAAGCTAGCGAGGTCAGAGGAAAATAACACGCGGGCATATCGAAATTCGGAAGCGTGCGTATTGCAATCCCGCGAAGAAAACAGCTCCAGCGAGGGGCAAGGAGTGCCGAGCGAGCGTGGCAACAGCCGACAGAGAAAGCCGAGAGGGAATCGCCGCGGTCCACGCCGCAGCAGGGCACGGTGGCCGAGGAAAAGAGGGTAGGGAACGGCCAGACAGTTAGGAGGAGGGACGCACCACCTGCGGCGGCCCTATGCAACGACACCGATATAATCAAGCATCGGAAGAAAGAAAAAGGGGAGAAAAAAGAATTGAAGAAAATGGAAAGAAAATGATCTAGGTAATGTGGTAAAGCGAAGAGGACGTGGAAAGGAAATTCGTTGCCCTGGCAACGACTTTGTGCATGGTTCTAAATTACGCAGCGATCCCCTTTCTTCTTTCATCGCAGTATATTTGAAGATTCAGACGGCCTTTTCTACCGCTTACATCTTTAACTATTGCTTCCTCTTTGTCTGTCGGCGTTATTCTTCGCGTCCTTATCGCTGGAAAAACAAGGCGAAATGCAAAGACGAGGGGACCCCTGGGGAATCAGGCGGGGTTGGCCATATCCCGTACCGGCAGTGTCTCCCAAAACTGTTTCGAGGCGAGAAGGGAGTGAGATGTAAAGCGCCCAAGAAAGGGGGAATTCTCCCTTCGGGTTCTCGGGAGATGGGGTCGGAGAGCCAGGCGCGCTTCCAAGATTTGCATTTAGATGTGCGTCTGTGCCGCTTTCTTACCCTCGCGGTACACATGCAGCTGTATGCAGATGGAGCCCCGGCTAAGCGGCTTCCTGCCCCGCTCTGATGGAACGCTCATTTCGTTTTCGTCGGCGCCCATCCGCAGCGACGGCCAAAGTGCCCGCTGATTGGAGCAGTGTCTCACGTGTTCGTTGAGTCGGGCCCGTCTTCTAGCATTGGATATCTGCCGATTTCGAACCAGATTTGTTTAGTACCGCCGTAACTCACACAAAATGGTGCTTGCATTCTGGCGAGACAACGCAGATTTGGGGATTCGTGTGCTGGAAGCTAACAATTAAATAAACAAAAATTAGTTCGCACGTTTTTTTTTTTTACTTTGCTAAACGCTATTATTTATAAAAAAGATTTAGCTCCATAATAAACTAAACGCATAATAGTACGCAACACTTATATTTAAACCCGTTAAACATTCTCGTCAAGTTCAAGGCGTGGATGTGTACAACTTTGCAATGTTCTTATCTGTACAAACAACTTATAGTTGATCCAAACCCCTAACCCTACCGCCCCTTCGCCTTTCTAGATTACCTCACCTCACCTGGTTATGGTTGCCGTTGTTATTTTGTCCCAATATCTTATATTAGTGTCGGTTCAAGGAAAAGAACGTGCAGTACTTTTTCCTTCGAATTCGGAGCGGAAGTTCGTCTGCATCTCTTGCAGGGGTTCCGATGACGTCAAGAACGCCGCACTCTGATTGGCTCTGACTGAAGGATAGTAGGTAGACCTCAAGGCAGCTTGCTTCGAGGTCTACCCACTATCCTCCAATCAGAGCCAATCAGAGCTCGGCGTTCTGACGTCACCACAACTACTACAAAAAAAGCAGACGAACTTGCGCTCCGCATAATTTTGCTCCTCTTGAACCTAGTTCAGATGGAAAATGTTATATGAACAGCATTCCGACAAAACATACTTACAAATTTCAAAACAGCACTCGCAATTCTGAAGTCTACTCGAATGCGGGGTGTGGTCATATAACTAAAGCACTTTCATTGATATCAGTAAACACACGCCCATCCAAGGCACCACCAGCATTGAGACAAACAAATTATTACCCGTCTAGCGAGCGCGACGCCAGATTTTCAGTATCCGCACAATAAAGCACGCGGGACCGAACTCCCAAGCAGCAATTTTATTTCTCGCTCCGTTCATCCAAGTCGGGAAAGTTATTCCGACTTCCGAAGAGCCCCGCTGTCGTTTTTCTCCAATCAAAGGGCAATTTCGTGTTTCCGGCAGATTCGGTTGCCATTTAAGGCAACACTTATCTGCGCCCCCACATGAACAACGCTCCAGTTTCGGTGGAACCGCTGCACGAGACGCCAACACAGAACACCACGAGCACGATGCAGCGACTGGATGGCTACTAGCGTTCATTTCCTTCTCAGACCTCACTGCGGCCCCTCTGCGTATCTGAGGAGCATCCCACAACGGAAGCGTCGAAGCAGCAAAAGAAGTGGGGGGTTCGCTTGTCTGGTTTGCATATTAGAACGGGGTGCGTTGGGGGTAAACATTTCAAGCGTGTTTTACGATGGTTGTAAGGTGCCAGTGCCGCGTGCATAGATATGAGGCCATTTCCATTGGCCGCAGAATGCCTCGCCTGCTTCAATGCGTTCTCTCAATAGTTCGCGATCTTTTTCTCTCGATTGTTGCCAAGCATTTATTTGCATATTTTGATGATGGTATCGCGGTTTCAGGCGGCGCTTATTGCATGCGCTGTCCTTTATTCTTTCGTTTATCAGACACTAGCGTTTGTGTGGTTCTGACTTGTTAAGCGTGACCCTCATGAAGCGTTATTTTTCGTTTTTTCTCGCGATTAAAGGGGCGATGCAACGAATTTTGTATTTTGCGCAAATACCGCTTAGAACGGATCCCTGACGTTAATGACCTGTGAAATACCCGTTCGTTTTTCACCACACGCAATTAAAGTCGCAGAAAAAATTAAAAAAAAACGAGCAGAGCTCACCTCCTCAACTCGCAGTCAGAACAAGCGGCTACGTGATCTGGAGCCGATTATATGCCGCCAATGTTGATCATAGCCATGCGCTGGGGTTGACAAGGCACAGGACACGCCCTGAGTTCCAGACATTGTTATGGTTCGGCCGTTGTCGTCATTGTAGCGATTGGACACAGGACACTACCCCAATGCTTCTCGAGCTATTGATTATCACGAGCCCAAATCGAGTGTCCACGTGACGCTCGGGTCCAATCTATGAGCCGCATCCAAATATCGTCACTGGGCGATACTGCTACCGCCCAGCTGCGTCATCAGGTTTTGCGAAGGAGAGATTGAATGAAAACGCTCGGTTTTGTCCTCAGAATTACAGCGCAACAAAGGAGTTTCTTGGTCAGTGGCGTTGCGTGTGAGTATCCTTGAGTCTCACAAGTGCCAGTAAGCTCGTGCAAAGTGAAAAACATTCCAATTGAATATCATTGCACCGCCCCTTTAAATGACGCGCGACTAAAGCGCGCGCCAGCGCATATGCAGACGCATTTGCATGGAGCGACGGACAGCCCCGCTCTGGCCGCCTTCTCGATGTTGCTAGACTACACAAACTGCCGCACGTGTAAATAATATTAACGCAGATATAACGCAACAATCGTTAAATAGAATAAATAAATGATTAAAATAAACTTGCATGTCATATCAGAATGGTCTTTAATTTTCAGGTTGTAAATAAAGCTGCCTAAACCACGCTAATATCCCAGTGTACAAAACTGCATGCTGAGTCAGCCGAGTCATCGGTGGTGATCAGTGGTGTGTTGTGCGCTGTTGTTCACTCGCGGACTCGTATTCTCGCAAGGACTCGTACGCTCGTTCCAACGTTGGCTATGGCTTGTTCGCACTTTTGCCGAGGTACTTCACTGTGATCTGAAACTCACCACAGCCTCCCTTTCGGAGCGGAGGAAAAGGTTGCTCCTGCTTAGAAGCATGCTTGTGCGGAAGCAGGCGCAAATACAAGATCGGCCAACCCGGGTGCGTCCCGTGGCAAAACACTGAAAGGACACAAGCGTGACGTCGCCTATGCATCGCACGCGACTCGCCTGAAAACTGAACTGGAGGACTGTATTTACACAATGGGTCTTTTGAATTCGCGGCCCCAACGACCTTGGCGAGGGAGGACAGGAAAACTGCTATTTATAGAATCGTGGTTCATCCGAGAGGACGCGTCATCATGCAACAAGAACCAAGGCCCTCTCCCCGAAGCGTGCACGGAACTTTCCCATACATAGAACTGTGTCGAGATAGACTATTGCATTGCTGCTGTTATTGCTGAAAATGCCTCACGCATTAGAAGGCGAAACGTTTAATTAAATTGTTTTATTTTTTTATATGTGAAGTCGGTGTCCTTATTTTAATTATGACGTCTCTCGACGTTTGAAGTATTTTTGAAAACAGAAAAAAAGTGACTACTACACTGAACGCAGTCTTGTCCATTATGATGTCCAACAACGTGTTGCGAACAGGCACAGCCGTAACGACCGCGCACAGCGCGAAAACCGAAAACGTTAAACTCACGTGACTGTTTGCATGGCTTTCATTGGTGATAGCAGACGCCTTCTCTCGACGTCGGCGCCAGGCAAGCGCTTTTTTATGGCCCTGCGAGAAACAGGTGCGTAGACGAAACCGAATGGGCGCTCGTCCGAAATGACGCCAAGTTCACGTCGATGCGCGCAAATCGCGCAAAGAAACGCTCCATGGGGGTCACGCGTTACGCTTCTTACCTTTCTGGTGCGCATTGCTTTGATTTATTAAATATTCAAGTGCGACACCTGTTAAACGAGCTATGATTTACTAGAAACAACAGCCACAAAGAAGCGTATCCGCTTGTGTTCATATAAGGTGGAGCATACCCTGTGTTTACATTCCGAGACGTATTAAGAGAAGATGACCAAAGTATAAAAATGCAATTTAGGATGGAAATGGAAATATCTGACTCCAGTTGCAAATGGTAACTTACTCAATTCTATTTCTTTTTGTTATAAGCGTATAAATTTCATTTGTAGCAAGGCTACAATGTTCCTGTGTACTCTTTTGTGATAGACACTTCCGTAAATTTTGTGCCATCTAGTCTCGGCGTATCGAAACTACACGCGGGCGCTGAGGCTGGCCACTCTCGGCCGCCATTTATATGGCGCGAGTGCCTGAAGGGTTTGACTCACTTTTGTTCCTGCCGCTGTTCCAACGATATTCGTAAGATGTCTCTTCATTGCTTCGGCTCACGTCATTGTACATAGTCAGGGGTAAATGTTCATTAGGAACACAAAGTGACAAATCCTGTTTCCCAAAGAAGTCTAAACAGCACGTTGCTACAGCTTTGATCGAAAAACAAAATGCTCACGCGAAGCGCACGTATGCACGGAAATATAGAATACACTTTTTTGGAGGGGGAAATGTTCGTGGGATGGTAAAAAAAAAAGTTTGGAGAATGTCTTTTTTTTTTTTTGCTGCCTTGAAGTATTTTTAATGTGGTCGTATGTTGTAAATATTAAAAAGCGAGCAGATGGAAAACAAAATACATCCCTAGAATATTGTGATAAACCCGGGGAGCACAGAATGTGTCGTGAGTCCATTATGCATGCGTTACGTTTAGTTACGCTTGGGTACGAGGAGCTTTGCATGATTTTGAATCCGTTGCACACACGACACATTCATGCGCTTACCGGATTGATCAGAACGATCAAGGCAGGTCTATATTCTGGAGCGAAAAAGGTATGCTTAAATGAGAGGTTTCTGCAGGTTCTGCAGATACCTTATGTGTACTAGGAAATACATATTTGCGAACATCCAATGACCTTGGCGCTTACGGTGTTTGCGTTGTTGGAACGCACTGCATTGATGCTCGCAGGCTCAGAATTTTTGCCTTGGAATGGAGGTGGCAACCAAGGTCTATAGTCGTGGACAGCCCTCGAGACAGCGGAAATAGCCATCTCTACTGTTATGGCGGATCCAGGAATTCGGTGCGTCGGCAGCAGCCTCTCCCTCTTCGCAGTGCGAAATCGCGACAGCATGGACAGCGCGATGGGCAAGCGTTCTCTCGGACGAGCGTTTCCAAACCACTCGGGGAGGATTTCGCGCACAAGACGGGGTGCGTAATTGAAATGAGCAAAAAATAATGTCATTACTTTTTTCCTGAATTTTTTAGGTTTTGGATTCTTTTTGAAGGTATGTAGCGCCTTTAGTCCTTATTCTTGGATTGCGAGAAGCCGATGGGGCAACTAAACTAATCGCGAGGGGAGGAGTTTTATCGCACTCGCTAATATATATAATGACTGTTCTGCTTGATAAAGACGTAATATGCCCGCTGTGCTATCCGTTATTGCGTTATGGTCTGCCTCATGAATTTGTGAAATCACGTGGGGAGCTACAGTTTGTCATTCGGGAACCCGGTGCGCGCGCCGACGGTCACCAATTCACGCAGGCTTCCGTGAGTCATACTTGGTCCTGCTATTTGCGCTGTCTTTCACTTTTTCATCGTGGCACAAGGCATTAATTGAGATAAGAGCTTTAAACAATACCAACAGCCCTAAACTAGGACATGTGATGTTTTAGCCCCATTGTGCGTTTTGCGCAGTGTTGTATGGAACGGCGTTCCAAGGAACCACTTTCCTGGAATGGGTTCTTCTTAGGAGGAATGAAGGAACGCCGATGTTCCATCTTGCATCGGTGGAACTGAGAGAGAAGCTCATTACGCTTATGAGGGAAGGGCAAAAGGAACGGTATTCCCTTTCTTATTTTGTGTGTTTATCTACAAGTTAACCCGAATTTAGTGGGGATTCAGGCTTTTTATTATAGACAATTAAAGTCTCCGACTTTAAGGGATCGGTAAACGTTCGAAAGATTGTTGAAAAGAAAGAACTGGAACATATCTGATCGTAGGGACTCGCAAGTAGTTCCATGTCGATATTTGCACATGCTTGCTTTATTTTATGTACGGATTACCAGAACGAAATTTCAGTAACATACCCATGTGTAACGTTAAAGTAACGACACGTTTCAAAAATAAAATATAACGGGAACACTTTCCTTTCGTACCACTGAAACGAGCTTTCGT